>VKOC01004622.1:0-20596 GCA_009364415.1 Spea multiplicata
TTATTCTCATTCAGAGCTTTTACCAGTGATTCCAATATGTATGTTGAGGCATCTTAGTGTAAGTATGCCTGCTTGACACTATGTGACCTCACGCCGCACTCTACTCATGTGACAGCCTGACCTCCCCGCCTTGTCATGTCTAAGATAGCACGAGTTGACTGTGAAACATATATATATATATATATTTAGGCATTTTTAACATTCTTTAATTCTCCAATGTCATTGGTTCACCTGTGCAAAAGCAGGGATCTTTAAATCCCACTCTGTTTCTGACATTTATGAATACACGTTGAGGACGTGATGTTTTACAAAGTGTTTCATTATCGTTGGTAAACGGCAGAGCAACAGCCTAATGATTCAGCCTGGATCAGTCGCTTTATTCATTGTGCGGGGCTGTGACGTGTAACATCAGCCTGCTATCCGATACATCGCTCGAGTTGGAGGCCACATTAGTCTAACCGGCCGCGTAGAGAATGCACATTCTATACAGTGCTTTCCTACAAGGCATTGTGTGTTTAACCCTTGGAATGCCACCATGCTGAAAATGTGCATTAAACAAGAGGGAGAATACAAAAGTGTTGCAATATTTTACGGTGTATTTATTTGGCTAACCATTAAACTTATGGCATTAAACTTCATTGATCCCAAAGTTTGCATCAATGACTCGATGAAGGACACAGATCCTAAATGCGTGTCTCGAATTAAACATTAATACACAGAAAAATATATTAGTGGAAACATTAATGTTCCTTTAATGTTCCTTATTTGGAGTTAAAGTGAATAGGTAGATCTTTCCGGACAGACAGAGATCTAAACTAAGAACCACAAGCATTGCATTTAATTGTGTATTTAAATGGACGTCATCCTGATTGATGTATATGAAAAAGGTTTACTGTACGTCGTTGGTCTTTCGTGTCATTAGAATGGTTTGTTTCTGAATTACACGTTAGCCTTAGGTGTCTTAAGATATTTTTAATGAGGAGACATAATTGACCTTGGCGTGGATGTCTACAGAGATTTGGAGCAGGCAACTGGATCAGGTTGGTGAAAAGATTATGCCCCCTGTGGTATTAATACTAGAATTATTAGTATTGAGATTAATTCTTAACTTGAGGATTGATGATACCAAATAAGAGATGTAATTAAAGGGACAATCCAGTGTCCCGGGGAGTACCCCGAACAATGAATGCACAAAAAGAACATATGGGGTCTTCAAACCCGAAAAAAAGTACTTGCCTTCGAAAGAAGCTGCAGCTCCCTACCTCTTCTGTGGTCCAACGTCCCCTGCCACTGATTGGCTGTTTGGTAGGAAAGTGATCCCATAGAAATCATCAAAGTGCATATGATGGCTGGAACAACGTCAGGGGTGCTGGTTAAAGGGTGGCATGGGTAAAGGTACAGCTGGGATGATATTATTCATCAACACATCTGCTGTGTCTATACACACTATTATAATATTCTGAGCTTCTAGAAGAAAAGGGCATTAGGAGAATAAAAAGTAAGCAATTTTAGATGTTTTGGGGTTTCCCATGGATGTTTCAAACCTTTGTATCCGAATGAAACCATTTTGTAATAACATTCTATTTTGTTATGTTCTAGGTTGTGTTTTTGGTGTTACCTGGAACGGTATGAATTTCACATGGTTTCCAATGATGGTCTGAAGACATGTTTTTGGTCAACATGTTAAACATACATATTTTTTGGTGGGAAATGACATGAACAATATTCCGTTGACAAACCAGTCACACTAGCCGTGCGCACAGATCTTGGTTTTTCACTTTTGAACATTGACCTAACTGCGATCCATATGATCTGCCCTCACGTCGGCCTGCCATGGCTCGCGCTTTTGAGATGGATGACGGTGAGATGACCGGTGCTGGTTTACCCAGGAGTTCCAGGAGAAACTCAGAAACTCCAACACAATCCTTATTGCGAAAACAAAACCGAAAGGGCAATGGCCGTCCCAAAGGACTCCGAGCCACTTCTCCAATGGGCAGGGTCATCTTGATAAATTCCCCTTTAGAAGGTAATTTTTTTTTATAGAACTTGTACCCTATTAAATGAATACACTCACATTATTGTAATGGACTAAATCCAATGTTATTAAACACTTTTCAATAAGTTCTACTTTAATCGAATATATAAATATCACTAAATCTGGAAATCTTCGGAATTTTTTGCAGCCAACAGCGATGAAAGCGATTCAGTTCTTGCTATCACAGTAGATAAAAGTCCAGATGGAAAATTGGGGTTTAGTGTTCGCGGAGGGTCAGAGCACGGACTCGGAATATTCGTCAGCAAAGTAGAGGAAGGGAGCAGCGCTGGTAAGACGACAACACTGTATGCCGGTTGTGTGATTATACAATTGTGTCAAAACATATATGCATTTCTACTTTTATATACAATATTTGTTTATTACAATATGTTGGGTTTAGTAAAAAAGTGCCTATAAATACTAATTTTACACATATACATTATTTTACGATTCCTTCTATAGTAACCAAGACCAGTTCTTATCTGAATAGGCCTAATTTCCATAGCCATTTGGCTACTATATTGTAACGCCTGGAAGACACAATAACAAGAGATAATAAAACACATACTATGCCATGTGTTATTGGACAAAGCCAACAAGTAATTCAAGATTTTAAATATTTTCATGATATATTCCATAGAGCAAGCTGGTCTGTGTGTTGGAGATAAGATTGCCGAGGTGAACGGTATCAGTTTGGAAAGCATAACGATGGGGAGTGCAGTCAAAGTCCTCACTGGGAATAACCGTCTCCGAATGATGGTGAGACGGCTGGGAAGAGTGCCAGGGATTAAATTCTCCAGAGAAAAGACCACATGGTAAGCAGAGCCTCGCCGCTCGCTCACATCCTGCGGGGCATTGTCAGCCATTCTAGGTAACCAAAATTCACAATGTGTTACCTCCGCGAGCCAAGCAGAGTGTGTCAGGTTCATTTTAGTATGGAGGTGTCCAGTTTCACGACAGCACAAAGGCTCTTGCGAGCGTGAACTTTGACCAAAGAGATCCAACAGCTACACAAATCCACCTGAACCTTATGTTGAAGTGGCCATATGGTCAGAAGGTGATATTTTTGTCCAGTTTATTAGTAAATGCATTTTGACTTCGCCTGATAATCTCCATATTAAAAAGAGTGAGACACAAGATCAGCCAAGAGCTTCAAGCCATTAACATCTCCATGGATGATCCTACTTTTAAAGTGGACCCTGTCACTTTTCTTCAAGCCTATGTTATACAGTCCTATACACTAAATACATCGGTTTAATGGTTTGTTACATATTAAGATAAACGAGGTGGTAGACACGTCATGGAAGATATGGTTCTGAAAGCCTACGTATTTTCACCTCTGGTCATTACCGGCTATTTTTACGTAATTTCTGAGTTTCCTCCTGAAACGAACCCTTTTCTTATTATTATTTCACCTACTAAGATTTCCGGAGAAAAACCATCAGCATCGGCACAGAAATAGTACTTTTTTTTCTTATTCTTGTGGGCTTTAGGGTTGATGTTTTAAAAAAGAGGCTGGTGGTGGAGAAGATCGGCTCCACACCATCAGACACCAGCTCTGAAGATGGTATGAGAAGAATTGTCCATCTTTACACATCCTCCGATGACAGTTGTTGGGGTTTTAACATCAGAGGAGGAAAAGAATTTGGGCTTGGGATCTTTGTTTCCAAGTAAGTTTTTAATAATGAAATTTTCCGAAAGTTTAACCTTTAATGCACTATAAATGTGATGTCATATTTAACCTTTGATGCACTATATGACATCACAGACTCCATTTCCTGCTGGTTACTAGAGCTGGGGGGGAAAAAAATCTCATTTTCCTCCCATTTGTATTTGCATCAATTGTGACTTTTTTGCTTTTTTTGACATCAGACTACACATATAATAAAATAGAAATAAAAGAAACAGTAACGTATATAAAGTATGTAATAAATTATTCAATTAAAAATTCAACCAATGTACAGTTTTTAACGAACCAGTGTTTATTGCTCAGGAATGCTCATTATAATAACTGTAAAATAACATTTTGTCTGCAGACTGGATCCAGGAGGCATAGCAGAAGAAAGTGGAATCAAAGTGGGAGATCAAGTCCTTGCAGCCAACGGAGTCAACTTTGAAGACATAAGCCATAGCAAGGCAGTTGAAGTGCTAAAGGGACTAACACATATTATGCTAACAATTAAGGTAATTGATTGAAATGAAATGTTTTTACACGTTATTTATTGAGACATTTCAGGCATCATCAGAGAGGGTGTTTGTATGTGAGCATGGATGAGTGTGTGTGAGCATGGATGTAGCATGGACGTTTAAGTGTAAGTGTGTGTAAGCATGAATGTCCATGGGTGAATGTGTCAGCATGGATGTGTATATGCAAGTTTGTGTGTGAGCATGAATGTGTAAGTGTATGTAAGTCACTAAGGCCTGTGTCTATGCGCCTGTGTATGCTTGTGTGTGCAAGTGGCTTGTGCGTAATTGTATGTTTGTGTGCGTGTGTATGTATGTATAACACTGCCTATCAGTGCTGCTATGTCATTTACAATGCATGCATTACCGGTCTTGAAAGTGGCCATATTATAGCAACAAAGAAAATGTTCCCGTGATTTGACAAATAAATTGGCTGTTTGGCTAATGAAAACACCCTAACAACTTTAAAAAAGAACCCCCATTGTGACAAGTATCTCCTAAAGCGATTGGGACCACGGGATCTAAAAAATATCTAAAAAACCACAAATATCATTTTCAAATTACGAGACCTTCCCAATATATTTTTCTCCTTAAATAAAAAAACAAAACCGACTGAGTTTGAATATAAAAAAACTTTCTAGGCGGTATGCATGGATGAGAGTTTACAATATTCCCAAAAGGTAATTCACCATTTGAAACCAGAATAGGTTTTACAGACAAATGACTTCTTCCTAATTACCGCCAGACGCAAGGAAGGGAAATAATCAAGCCTCACCGCGTAGACTTCAGCTCAAGGCACGGCAGGGTCACTTACTTAAGGTGCCGCATATACGGTTTCATCCGTGAAGTGGAATACATTATTTATTAAAAAACAAAGACTATCGGGTTTTACTTTCAGCCACGTATCAGCTATTTTCTGGAGGGCATTTTCTAACCTTTTATTTCTCAACCATTTTTGTTTCTTTTTAGGAAACGGGCATGTACCCTGCTTACAAAGAAATGATAGCAGAGTATTGTTGGTTCAATAAATGTAAGTACCGGGCGATTAACGATGTGTAAAGCAGAGGCTCATTCTAGAGTCGTTCTCCTCGAAGGGAGGGAAATCCCAGAACGAGGGTATCTTTTACACAGGGTATGCCGGATAGATATCACGTCCTACGGATAGATATCCGTACAATTTTGTTGGAAATCATGGTTTCCAGATTAAATATTTCAGGCTACTCTATTGAACTATCTAGGTTCATCAGCTTTGTAGCTCTTGACTCATCTCAAGCTTTCAGGATGTATCTAGAGAATTGTCTAGAAAACATATGTTAAGGGGAGACTTAAGTGTCCCAAGTGTCAAGTGTCCTAAATGCATATTAACATACCTTGTAAGTACTTGAGTATTCATTCTTTACACCTAAAAAAAAAATCACTTGTCTTAAGGAGAAGCTGCAGCTGAGGGTAGATATCTACAGCTTCAGGTGATCAGGAGATCTACTTTCCTCTGAGGTGTTTTGGCTGGTAGTTTAAAAACCTGATTAGGATTAAATATCAAATACTTAATTATTAATTTTGAAAAAAAAAGCTACCAATATATGAATATTGCAAGGCAATAGTAAGAACAATACAGAATGCAACCCGCAAGCACCAAGCATACAATATATACGATACCTTTGTTGTATCATAGGCCCTAAAAAATGTTTTTCTTGTGTTTTAGTGAAAAATGGCCAACTACAACTTTCCCAAACATCTGAAACTAGCTCTTCCATCTCCTCCTATTCTTCTGGGGCTCCCGCAAACGCCATAAATGGATACCATCAAGCACTTATTTCTAGCCCAGCCTTGTACGATCCAGGAATGGTGGACGTGGGCATTTCTACAGAAGCTTCACATGACGGGTTCTTAGAAAGGACAGAAACTGCCATACAGACAGATCTTCATTTGTCTCCATCTGGGTTCTCAGATTCTGAAGGATCTCAGAAATTAGGAAAAGTTGCAGAGACCCAGAGAACTGTGCACCCAACAATACTTCTGAAAGACACAGCCATAAGGACAGAGAGCTTTCTGGAATCCCAACAGAAGAAAAAAAAGAACAAGGCTTCCACCGGAGAGTTCCCTAGGTCGGAATCCCCAAAAACTGCTTTGTTACTGGCACTCAGCAAGCCTCGGAAACCGATCAAGAGATCTCAGAGCTACTTGAGCCTTTGGGGTAAGTCGTGCTGCTGATTCAAGATTGAAAACGAATGCCACAATAATAATTGTTCCTATAGACGCTATAGACAAGGGGATGTCTGGTTCCACCATGGCCATTTTGCAGGAATGATGTTCGTATCACACCAGTTCAACTTCCAGTAACTATAATGGGAAATAAGCTCATTGCATCTATATATTTGTGTTTTAGAAGCCAAAAAGAAGAAGAAAAAAGAGAAAAGGACAGCCGGAAACAGTGGCCTGGAGCGCTCAAAAACATTTATGAACTTATTCTTTAAAGGCAGCCGGGGGAAACTAAATGGCGATAACAGTAAGGAAGCAGCAACTGGATCAAAGCCACGCTCACACCGTGACCCAGATAAAGGTAATCTGTTAGTTAATTAAGATTAATTTATAGTTCTTAACAGGGACAATCAGAGGGGAAAAGCAGTAGCACCAGTAGAAGCCTGAAGGACCAATACACATTAAGGCTATTATGAGAAGAAGGCAAGGAGGGCCATGTACCACAGCCTTAAGTTGATCCTCAGAGATAATTAGACAGTGGGAGATGAAGAGGACTGAACTGCCAGAGCCTCAAAGGGTTCCTCAGAACCAGTACACGGTGGAAACGTTAACAAAAAAAACCCAATGGTCCTGCACTGGTAATACCCCCTTAAGTCAGGTAGTATGACAAGGGCACTCAATGTATGAATCCCCATATCCCAAACCACCAATGCAACCCCTGTCAAGACAAGTGTAAACACTGTCAATGAGGGGCGATGTTGGGCACGCAGAGGCAGATGACTCCTAAAGCGTTCTGACACAAGCTGCCCAGTCACAGAGTTACTCTAATGCAACATAGCAATACCCCCAATGTATTGTTTTGCCCGGAACCTTTGAATATCACAGCTGTTTACACGTCTCCAGGCTGGGTAACCTTTGAACTCTGAGGGGGTAGTGGAGTTTGGCCCTTTCATTTTCCACTGCCTCTCTTGTCTACTTGGAGTCTCCTGTAGACTAGCCCTGCCCTCTCCATTGACTTATTTTGTCACCCTTAACAAAACCAGAGTTTAAAGATAAATACCGGTAATTGCATTGGTCATGATGGCGACCTTGACTTAAGTGTAGCTCTTCACACAGTTAGTCGCCTCGGTGGCTTTTTTATGGCATCATCCTGTCTGAGCAGTTCCTAAACTTTAAAACATGACATCACTATTTTAATAAGGCCTCGTCCTATAAGTGCAGGGTATTTTATTCTCACCCTTTTATGTGAGCAAACTGTGCTGCCATCTATTTTCAACATCCCAGCATTAAGACATAAGAAAGAAACGACTTGGTTCATTCAGAGGCGCTGATCTTATCATGGGTAAGGAGGCTTTAGAGTGCAATCCAATTTGTGGCTCTAATAATCTGCTCCTATATTTGATACGTAAAAAAACTCTTAATTTAAAGGTCTAGATTGGCACTTTAAGTGCGAGTAAATGGATGTAAAAGTTTGATGATTGAGTGAATCAGTAATTTAATGTCTGTAAGGCATTCCAAGTGCCCAAAAGGTAGTAAAGCGACCAACACAAGCATCATCTGTTCCTATGTTTTAAAGATATGTTGTTCTGTTATGTACAACACAGCACAAGACTAGATTAGCCTGAAATAGACAACATTTTGGCCATCATCTCCCCTTGAAGACTTTCCGCTGGCCTTCCGGATAGGGAAGGAAGGGGACACATATACATATACTTTTAGAAGAAGGCTAAGAACTCAGTGGTCCACTGTGGCCTTACAATGGTACCTTCATCACCTCAATGTCTTCAAAGTAAAACATCATGGTGTAGTAGATGTAAAAGTATAAGTATTATTGCAGTTCATGCACATTGTTTTTGTTAAGGTCTGTACTCACACATTATGCCTCTATGTATTTGGTGTTGCGTTGCATTTCGGTTCTGCTCCTCCTGAGCAGCTATTCCCGGTAGAGTGAGTTCTATCTCCTCTCGGTTGAGGTCCCACTCTTTGTGTGCATTTCCTCCTTTGGGAATATCTTGGGTTCTCCTCCAGTGTAAAGGTGAGTTCAGATTTTGTCCTCCCTGTTCACGGCGCGTAGGACATACCACTCCAAAAGTGTCCAGATTTGGGCACCTAAAATGTTGGGGGTACGTTACAGTGTTACAGTGATGCTAACTGCATCCCACTGATGAGGTCTACAAAGGGCAAAACTTGTGCTTGTTGCCTCTGTTATGCAGGAAACATCAGCCCCGATAAACTTATGTATCGATGGAGGTTTTTACTCTACAATAGCACAGGAGAGCAAAAAATCCAAACGTTCTACAATGGGCTTTCACTGTCACTCTGTCTTTTTCTGACTAAGCTCCTTTCGCCCTTTTTTCTTGCATGTTGTATTATTGTTCTCATGTTAATAACGTGGTTTGATGCTTCTTAATTAGCTATGATTTTGAGTTCTTCCAGGTATACATTGTGAGTACTGAAAATGGGCAAACCCTTTAATAACCTTATAGAAATATTGAAACTTACCTTTTAATGATACCGCGTTCATAGCATTGATTTATATTGACATCCGTTATTTGTGTAATGTTGATATTATTATTATTATTTACCATTTTTTTTCCAGTTAACATTGTTCAGAAATTTATGATCAGAAGCCTGAAGAGGGGTAAATGCAGAATCCTGTTCTGCGTGACGTTTGATCTGTTGTGTGACGTCCAATCATATAAAGATGTAGCCGTAATTAATCTGGAATGTTTTTCACTTGATTAAATATAAAAGCATAAAACATGGCGAGATACAATTGGATAAAATGCTCGTTATTTTCCCTGAATGATGTAAAATAAAACTTTTACAATGTAATGTCGCTTTCATTAATCAAAATGATCCCTTTTTACCAAAATAAACATTCCGCTGTTAAGTCCAATTGTGTCATTACTTGTAAATATTATTATTTCTTACGATACTCACAATACATCTTTATATGTAACTGGACTGAGTTCTGGCTGTTTTGCTACTCTGCGTTTGGAGAAAGGAAGGGTGTGTGGCTGGCTGAATGTCTTGGGAGTCATGTTTCATCGTGGAAGGAGTGGCACAGATACCTCTAGTTTGTATGACCTGTCTATTTTTACACTTTCCTTGTGTTTTTATTCATTTCCACTTTACCTCTTTTTCTGTGTTGGCCCAATCAATTTCAGCTAAAGTCTCCATCACACGCTGATACGTTTTCCGAACATTATTTTTTTTTATTCTTAGGGAAAGAGCGGAATCAGCCTTTTTTCTTTGGATCCCAAAGGGATTTGAATGCGCTGTATAATGGCGACATGCATTTATCGCTGGAGGACAGACTCTCTGTGATCGAAGATATGGCCGTGAAGCTGCTCAATGAAGATGAGGTTGCGGCTGTCTTGCGCCATTGCAGACGGGTAAGTACCGTAGGGTGCAATCCTGAAAAAGTTCCCGATGTATGTAATAATGACAGTCAGGAGATAAATTAGATTGCCAACCGGCAGCAGGTAAGATTAAGATGTATCCACGCTAATGAACGCAAGTCTCCATTATTTTACTGGTGATACTGGGAGAGTGAAGCGGCGTTAGCCTAACACAAGGTGGCGCCGTAACATAAGCCGCAGACCTAACCTCGGCAGGGCGATTCTGTGCGCGGTCCTACATATGGAAACACCAAAGACGTAAAGGTGCCTGTCTGACCACGTATAAGAACCCATATGCGGCTGAGGACCTTCCGTCTATATTATCTCTGAACCTGCATGCTGTGGTTTTCTATATATAAATACTTTTTTTGTGCAAAAATTAATCATCACATCCCAAGTGTCCGTGTGACATTTCTAATAATGCCTGTAAAGGCTAATTACTTGTATGATCACATCGGCTGTGCTTTCCTACATACTTGCGGACTGGGACATGCTAACGTGCGGGATATGAGATATAAGTTTGTATAATTGTGTCGTTTCTGGGAGGTCATACATCCCACATACTGCAGGGGACAGCACTTTACCTCAACTGGCCGGTAACATGAAGTGCTCATGTGTCCTGGAAAACGTAGCTAGTCCTGCCAACCTAGTTTACATAACATAGTATCGTAGTTATTCATTTTTAGAACAACTTTCTGAAGTTAAACCTGTATGCAAACAGTTATTACTTTTCATCCAGTATTCACGTTGTTAGATCAGACATTCAATACCATAGAAATGCTTCTGGGTAGCATGATTTTTGGAGCAGAGCCCCTGCTTACCCATTGTACAGCGCTGCAGAATATGATGGCGTCATATAAAACAATAAATAATAATACATAGGCATAATTGGAAGGATTGAACTTTGCAGTATTTAGGATTTATGGGTGCCTCCCAAGTGTCCGGTTTCAAATGGGCCAGTCCCAATTTTCAAGTAATGTCCCGCAGTTCTGCTTCACTGTCACGATTTTATAGGCATTTGCGATCGTGGGCCAGTTGGAGCGATCAGAGGATGCCCCCTGACCAGCCCATTGAGGTGTGAAATTGGCCAAGGTTTGTGGTTTTTGCAGCATAGACTTCAATCTTGGCTCTCCCATGGCTGCTCCGTGACGAGTTAAAGCTCTGATATGGCGGCATATTCCAGTGTCCCAACTTATCTCTCCCCTATTGTTGTGTTGCAGATTGTTGTTGATTGTCATGGTAGGGTGGGGGTGAAGACAAAGACCTCCAGGACAAGTAACTGATTAGATAATGGAGGTTCTGCTCCAGGCTGGCGCCAAAGGTCAACTTCCAAGTTCATGAACTAAATATCTCCAAAACTAGTTTTAACGAACACATTTACTTATGACAAAATTAATAATCATATTTCAACAAAATGAATTCCCCAAGACCTTGAAAACGTAATTTCTAACAGGTAATCTGTGACTTCATCATTCTAGTTCCGATGGGATCTCTGATGTAATTAGTTATTTAATTCCCTTAACTCCATATTCTGGCCATTACTATGAAAAATCCATATGTGGCAGATTAAAAAAAAAATGGAGGCAACTGCTCTTCTTCTGCTATTTTTAAGGATGTACGAGGTCAGGCTGTGGCTTTGGGTGGCCCCCTGTCTCTTTTACCATTGATTAATTTTATAGGTAAAGCTCTTCTTGGCCTTGTAGTTCTACATCTTTTCTTCCAGTGGCTTTGCTGTTTAAACCATAGTACACGATTCTAGACACCCAAACAATAAATGCTGATTTCCACATCCCTGACCTAAAAAGCAGATTGATAAATTGTAACCCTTTCTAGTTTAGAAATGATAAAAAGTGTCCATCGTGTCATGGCATTTTCTTTGCAGTATATCCAGGATGGAGGCATCGAAGATCTGACAAGACCATTGCTTGCCATCTTGGATCGGCCAGAGAAGCTTTTACTTCTAAGAGATATTAGGTATGTTTAGTTGTGAAGCCTATTTCTTTCTTCCGTCTATACAAGTATCTTCTAACACATGGCTCTCAGAATAACCCATTCAGAAGCCCATGATTAAAAACAGTAAGTTTTAAGTTGTTTTTTTTAGTTCCCTAACGGATGAGTTGGGTTCCTGAGAATTGGGACCTTGAAGTAAACATGTCTGACAGGTTGCGGTGTTTTCAACTAGTGCTAAGATGAGCATTAAATGAATAAAATAGGTTTAAAAGTAAAGGATGTCCCCAGGACAAGCATGACCAAAGTTAGTGAGTGCTCTCCTTTCATCTCCCACCCCATGAATAGTGGAGTGTGGATGAATCAACCAAGGTTCCATGCAGCTATATACCATTATTCAGACATCAACAGGGCTATACATAGAATATCATTAATATTTTAGAGCTTCTTGATCCAAGGAGAAATCCGATTGCCTCTCGGAGTCAAAAAGGAATTTTTTTCCCGTGATGGCAGAATTCGAAGTAGCTTAATTAGGGTTGCTTCGGCCTTCTTCTGGATCAAGAATAGGAAGGTTAGGTAGAAGGGTTGAACTTGATGGACTTAGGTCTTTTTTCAACCTTATGAACTATGTAACTATGTAACACCTTAGATGGTGTTGAGTTGGAAATTGAAATATATATTCCTCCCTACATTCCTTTATCATATGTGTAGTAGGATTGGGGGTAGTAAAACATTTTATGGGGGACATTCTTACTATGAAAACAGGTGAATACAGAGTTCTTATCTTCTAGGGGGCTGATAGCTCTGACTGACCTGGGCAGGTTTGACAGCATGGTTATTCCTCTGGAGCAAGATGCTTACGATGCTCTGAAAAGCAGATCAGGTATGTACTATTTACCTTCTCATGCCAACCAGGTTAAGAGATATTCTGCGACAAAGGGCATTCGATCCATCATCAGGTACAATCCCTCGATGACCCCCTTTAGCTCATCATGCTACTAGGTCTATTTAGCAGAGCAGCCAGAACATCACTTTGAAGACTCATATTGTGGTGATGATTTTAGAATCAAGGAGTTTTATCTGCTATATTCATGTAAAATGTCAGAGCTTAGAAATACGTCCATCTGTAGCTGAAGAACAGCTGGGGGATGTTATGGTCTTTCAGAAATATTTTGTCTGCCAACTGCCTTCGCCATAAAAGTTTATAATTATTCAGACACATGGCAACGTATAATAGTAAATTAAATTACCCCATACCAGGCTTCTCCAGCATGAATCGTGCGCAGTGCTAATTCATCATTGTGGGCTGATGTCCTTTGGGAATGGATTCAGGCACATGTCTAATTAGATATGTTTGGAGGAGAAAGGAGAGGAGTGTAAGACGATATCGTCAGACAAGGAGGTCCTGTTTTTCATCTTATTTTGGGTTGGAAATTTCCATATCCTCAGTAGGTCATGGAACAGTAGGCGTCATAAACGAGCAACGTCAGCACCTTACAAAGTGGACCTCTTTGTGCATGTTGCCTGTCCCCTGTGGATTAAATATAATTAAAGATACAATTATGGTTACTTTATATCAAATTGTTTCCTCTCTATGTTAATACCGGTAATGTTCTTCTATGTTCTTTTTTTTCCTAGTGTCATCACCAGTTCTACGACCCACTCAACACGACGACACGCTTCCCAAGAGACATCTTGTCACTCCGGTTCCTGGTCAGTAGTCAGCTTCTTTTTTAATAAAGGTCAACCCCATTATCACACTTTTTTAATTATCAATGTCCAGGGCTTGGTTTCCAGGCATAATGAATTCACATTTTATATACCTATATAACATATACATATTTACATAAGTAACTAGGCAGGGCAGGTGCAGTTACTGATGCCAGGGTGCAAATGCTAAACAAATTCAACAGATAACATTCAACAATTCTGTAGATATTGCATGTCCTCATATTTTTATATAATTTACTCATGTTTTATGATTGGAAACATAAGAGTCATGATAACTTCAGGAGGAGTGGGAGTCAAGAGGTTTTTATCTCATGAAAAGTGGGTAAAGAAATGCAGCATTTGTCTCACAAGGCATAAAAAGGCACATCTATAAAATAGTTATAATTTATATAAACGGGCAGACTAAATGTCATATACTGTCAAATTCCATGTTTCTATAAATGTAAAATTTTAATGTTGCTATAAATATATATGCATGATACAGCAATGATTATATCTATATATCTATCTATTATATCTCTATATATAAAATATTTATATATAATATATAATATATATATAAAATATCATATATTATATATATATAATATCGAAAGTCCATGTCCCTAAAGTTTGATTGTAACTTTTCATTTCAGATTACAGAGGGGGTTTTCATCTTAAACCAGCAGATGATGATGCACAAAGTGAAAGGCTTTTAGCAGGAGATATGGAAAGGTTAAAGGTTGGAGACTCTTTGGTGGTAAAAAGGACGCACTCCAAAAATTACACTCCACTCGAAGATGTGCCAGTCGATTCCTATAACGTGCAAAAGACATCTTTACAAAAGTCTTCTTCCAAAGCTGCAAAAGCAAATTGGCTCCTTACTGAATCTACTAGTTTAGCCGAAGGGGCTACCGATTCCCCTCCTTCATTGCCCAATGAGACAAGGACCTTGCCATCCAGAAGTAGAAAGGAACAAAAAAGCAAAAAAATGACATTTCAAACTCCAAGAAGTACCCGCAGCAGGTCAAGGGAAAGGAAAGCTGATGTATATTCTGTGCTTAATAAACCTAAACAATCCAGGCCAATCTTATCCCAGATATTTGGAGGAGTTTCTCTGAGTTCATCAAACCTTGATATTCAACTAAAGCCTCTAAGAAGGGACATAGAGCTTACAACAACTGAACCGACCTCACAGAACGGCTTCAGTCACGAAAAAGAAGAAGAATACCAACTGGCAACAGTAACAATCTCAAAGATGAAACAGTCATTGGGTGAGTTCCATCACTTGGGGGTTTTCAAGGTCAGACACCTCAGGAATATTTTCCCAGGAATCAGTGTGTTTTTGTATATGAATGTATGTATATCACAGTGTTTGTCCATAAAGCATTGACAGGCCCTCTCGTAACAGCGAGGATCTGCTTACATGGTATGGACTCAACCAGCTCCTGCACTGTCTTCAAACCTTACTTTTAATACACATAACGACAGAATAATTGTTTTCATGTTATAATGTCACTTTAATACAGGAATGATATTCGCCTATATGTTGTTTTTAAATGACTACAGGGATCAGCATTTCGGGAGGAATTGAATCCAAAGTTCAGCCAATGGTAAAAATTGAAAAGATCTTTCCTGGAGGTGCGGCGTTTGTCAGCGGTGTTCTCCAAGTAAGGGTCCATCACAATCTCAGATGTTGGTGGTATAAGCCGGTGCTCCTCAACCCTCTCCTCAAGGCACACCTAACAGTCCAGGATTTAGGTATTACTAGGATGTGTCTAAGGTGTTGCAAACTTAAAAAACAAAAACACCTGAGTAATACCTAAATCCTGGACTGTTGGGTGTTCCTCGAGAAGAGGGTTGAAGAGCACTGGTATAAGCCAATATAATATGTGCCAATATCTTGCATTTTTCGGTAATTTTATTGCCAACGTTGAAATACAATTGAGATCTTCTATCTTGATTTAAACTAGTTACTGATTTCCACTTTTTTTCTATGGTTTTTTTTTGCCATCTCTTCATTTTTCCGGGTTGATCGATTTCCTCTTTTCACTCGCGCCATTTACTATCCTCTTGTTGTTCACCTATCCCAAGGTTGTGTTTTTACCTTTCATGTTAACGTCTCAGTTTCCTGCTTTTTTCACCCATTTCCCATGGTTTTTGGAGAGAGAAAAAAAAACTGTTAGACGGGGCTCCTTTTCTTTATATGGCACCAACAGATTCCATGGCACCGTACAATAAGGTTATAACTATTTAAACAAAGAAAGGCGGTATGGGGCGTCCGGCACTTAAGTACTCCAGTGTGTTAAGTAAAGAGCAGACTTGTCTGTTTAATTTGTTCTTCAAAGATATGAAGCTTATAAGACATTTCATTTAACTCTTTGAAAGAGTTGGCCAACTAAAAGGTATCACTAACTTCTACACCATTTCTTCTCTGTCGAGCAATATTTTTACTGCTCGACAATCCTTCTTGCATTACCCGTGGCCTGCGTATGAGCTGCATGGCCAAGCTAGTAGGGAATTATCAGCATATCAAAGGATTCTGGGCAGGGTTGGGTTTTTCCAAAATCATATTTACATCATTGCGATACTATATCTATTTGTGACCATATTCTATTCACCAAGCTAGGAGGATCACCTTCTTAAAGGCGAGCTCCCACCATACATGTATCTCCTTTAGTTATTGTCTTGTGGCTGTAAGGAACATGTATGTAATATTTGTCCCAAAAAGCCTCTTTATCACTTTTTTTCTACATTTCATGCGTGTACTCACCTACCCATGATGCTCTGCTATTTGTGAAGCTACTATTTTCACTCAATACCCTGATCCGACACCTCTTATACGGATTAAATGTCCAAGAGATGCACTCTGTGATTTCTGTATTGAGATATTAGCAGTAACACACTAATAGCACAACCATTCTATTTTTCTATTAACAAACATGTGTACGTTTAATTACTAGGGATGTTTTAGAGGCAGCCAAGATGTAACCAATGTAAAGGTTACTAAGAGTAAACATATAAAGCTCTTGGCTATTATTCTCAAAGACAATTTTCTGCTATGTAATTTTGTCGCTTAGAGAGAAGTGACGGAGCTGCCGTTTAATTATCCCGATGCGCTCCTTGCACTGGACAACTAATACTTACTAGGATGTAGAAGACAAGGGCACCTAAGAAGACAAGGGCACCTGAAGGGCAGGCTGGAGCTGCTTCAAACACCTTGGCTTTATAAGCCATTTTTTGCATGTTATCTTTAAAAGCAAAAGTTACTCTTAGGGTGCTCTAAGGCTCAGTGCTAAACATATTAAAATATAAAAAATAAGAATTAATATATCACACTACTCTCTAGTTTTTAGTAAGGGACATACCAAGAGAGTTTGGATGATGTTCTGCTTCCAACACCCTTTACTTATTTGACCACCGTGGCATTTCACGGGTAGAAACTCAGTGCTATAAATCAATGTTTTTTCTTCCCTCGTCTTTCTTCTCCTCTTTGCTATGTTGTGTAATTTCTACTTTCTTTGTCTACATACTTACACTTTGTAGAAGAAAGTCTTCACTGTCGTATTGGACTCGACGAAAAGCAGTTCGGTTGTAAGTCGTGATACCTTCTAGTGGACCGCTTTGGCACTTCTTAACCCCTTAGTGACAAAGCACGTACATGTAATGCAGGGGTGCTACATGTACTCAAACAGAAATTACCCCGTCCATAAATGCTATAACCACACAGTGGGGGCTATTCAATATTTTCCATGTTTTATCTGAATTGGAAAACACTTTGGTGATAATTTCCAGATGAGGTTTTTTTGAAGTGCTCAGCATATTCAGTATTCACAAAGCACCTTCAAGGTTCCACCGGAACTTTCAAGTTGGTTCCAGAGCTGGGTAATCCATGGAATATGCATTAAACTTCCTAGAAGCCATGCTTATTCAATATTTCTCCATGAAATTGCTAACGTACCCCTCCCTGTTCCTCTTTTACGACCCTACTTTAAGCTAAATTCCCAGTATTTCTTTCCTCTCCCCCCCTTATTTTAGTTTCCCACATTCTTTAATGGTGGCAGATAATGTGCAGTGGGTCTGATATTACCCCATACAAATGTGTCAGTGTTTATTATGAGCAGCCGTAACGCAGTATATTCTGTTCTAGGCTGGTTATGAACTGGTTTCTGTTGATGGGGAAACTTTGGAGAACGTGACGCACCAACGCGCCGTTGACGTGATTCGCCAGTCCTACAGCAATAAGGCGAAAGAGCCAATGGAATTCGTTGTCAAAATTCCAAAGAGATCCAGCAGCGACCAGCAGTAATTTTTACCGAATATGCCGAATAATTATAGTTATGTAATTTGCATAAATGGGCCAAGCAGCACATTGATGTATAGGATTCACAATGTTATCGGCAACAAATATACGCCTCTACCGTACATGTCTACTCCTAATGCTCTGGGATCACAGGAAACACGGAGGGTGGTATAATTGTTTAGTCTCCCACCAGAAAAAACATGGCATCCAAATGTTGTGTTAACGCCAAGTAAGGTGAATATGTGACTATTCCGAGGCCCATGGTATTCCCTATACCAAAGTGTAGCTGATTTAATGGCGGATAGGAAGCCAGGTGGTAGCAGGTGGACGTTAGACTGAAACATACCAGTTACCCTCTCCAGACAGCTTTGTGTTTATAACTCCGACCTTCTCAGGAATGCTCTTTGGTCTCCATATGAAGGCCTGGATGGGCTCAACATGTCAGGTTGTGTTTGTAGGGAACTGGTGAAAAAAACCCTCCACCAGGAGACCAAAAGGCTGCCCTCGAGACATATCCAGAGCTCTCAGGTCTATGTTCTTCATTACTGAACCAGGACGAGTACATAAAATGTTCTTAACCCCTGGCTCCTTTCTGCCTTCTCACCAAATCTTCATCCAAAACTCATCCCACCCATCCCTATAATACAATTATCAGCCCGTTGGACTTGGAAAACATTACGACTTACATGGACTCAAGGTAAAATTTCCAGCAATAAGGAGAACACCTGTGCTGTAGGCATTACGTATGTATCAGATTTATATGTTAATGGCTAAACTCATTACAATATTTATTGACTCCATATCATCGTATTACTTTCTCTACTTTGGGAAAACACAGCTGAAGATTAGTCGTTAAATGGTATTGAAGGGACTGAAGAGCAGTTGAAAATCGCTTTGCTTGGTAGACAAGCTGTAAATACTAACAATGTTTAAGTGAAATGTAAATTAGTAATTCACACAAAATGTTTATTTTTATATTTGTGCACATTTGATTAAATCTTATCATTTTTTAAATAAAAGCATTTGAACAAACCTCGCCGCGTTGTGCCTCGTTTGAAAACTAGTGATTTTGGAAAATTATAGCATTCCCAACGGAATTCCCCCCCAAAAAAATACTAATTAAAGGTAAAATGCTACAAACACATGCCTTCTGTTTTTCTAAAGCCTATTATTGAACTTTAATATTCCATATAATAGCATTCCATTACTATTATTATTTTTTATTGTTTTATATAGCGCCATCAAATTCCGTAGCGCTGTACCATAATGTACGATTCATATTTATATGTCATTTCCAAAAATATAGAATTAGATCCTTAGAGACGCGATGGACTCTAAATGTCTCTTAAAATTCCATATACACTTTTTTCATGTTTTTCTTCCTAGGGTGAAAGTGACTAATGGAAAATGTTCGGAGGATGTGTAGAATAAATCCCTTTTTTAGCAGTTAATGAGCCAGACGTACAGACTCCCCAGAGAGTAAGCAAAGTGAAGTAGGACAGAGGCTGTTCTATTAAAAGATTTAATGGACGTTGGTCTATTTCACATTATTTAAAGTTTACCTGGTACAGATCCAGTTTTGTTTTTACATATTTCCCTTCCATCTGCCTACCCCACGGCCGATCGCAGAAGGGAAGCTTCAAATAAACATACATATATTTTAATAACTACTGTAGGGAAAACATATGCTGACGGTTCTATAAATAATTTGAGTTTTCCATCAGCCCTGGGGCACAAATAACTTGAAAAGTCTCAGAAGGCACTAAAGAGTAACGGGCAAATGTCTGGATCCTTTTGGGATGTACATTTCTTGGGCTAACGCGAAGGAATGGGAATCAAAGCCGTTTTCATTGTGTATCCATTCCCGCTCCCTGACTTCATTATGCATTATGCAGGGCCTAAACTAGTGAGCGTTTTCCTGCAAGAAGGGCTGAGCTGTCCCAGTATAATGCATACAAATCTTCCCGTGTTAAACTATCCATTACACAGGGTCACCGGCAGGAGAAATTCCCTTGGGTCTGCCCTTCGGAAAGCATAACGAAGCCCATGAAGTAATCAACTCTCCTGCAAGTTGACACCAATACGGTGTCCCACAAGCTGATATCCGTGTCCACAACCCCTGATTGAGGTCATTTTATATATCTGTTTTTGAACTGCATGAGAATCTAGCGCTTCTACCCCTTTCCTCTATTACAGTTCCATTGGATTGGTTAAGGTGGCCCTAAGACTGTATTGGACCTGTGTAGTTGACCGCCATTTTGTGAAAATGTATGTTTCCAATTCCATACTATACTTCGGTGTCAAGCATGAGGCAGGAAGGCGATTTTTCCTCCCGTTTCCTGCTCCCTTGCGTGAAAGAATGATATTTGTAATTGTAATTGTGTGAATAGTTTAATGCACTAAAACACATCAAAACAATATTAGATACTTTGACTTGGACAATGTTATCAGGTACGCAAAGCATTTACCCCCATCGCCGGTCTAACTACACTTTATTTTTTCCGTAAACTGCTTTGTTTTGGCTGTTTGTATTTGTCACGTCTTTGAAACAAATAACAGAGACTGATTTGCTTCCAAAAAATGTATCTCTAGGGAAATAACCGTTGGCGACAACAAGGTCATCGGCCATGAACTTCTTCTTGAAGCTCCAGGCATTTCGAAAAGCTTGGATTTAGTTATGCTAAAAGCTAATTTAAATAAAAATTTGTAAAAATACATGAAATTGAGCAGAAATCCAGCCTAGACGGGGTTAATGTTGTAAATGACTATTGTGGCTGGAAATGGCTGATTTTTCATGGAATCTCTTCATAGTCA
>VKOC01004626.1:0-29773 GCA_009364415.1 Spea multiplicata
GCAGCATCAATACACAAGGGGGGCAGCTAGCTAGGTTTCAGCTTGTACTGGCTGACTTGGCATGATAGGAGTGTGATTGCTAACAGCAATCAAAGTCCCATCATGCCTAGGTTCCAGCACTTACACTCATACTTATACTAATTCAAACACCCTCCCCACCCCCTTACCTGCACTGCAGCTCCTCGATGCCGCTCACAGACTTCAGCAGGGGGCGCGGCTTCCCTCTGCCTTCTCCTCTGGCTTCCGCTTCCTCTATGCAGTGCAGAAGACCCTCCCACAGGTAAGTAGCAGGGCTCGAGGTGCGGCCTGCGTAAGATCGGTTGCCTTGGCTGCCGATCTTACGCGGGCTGCACCCTCTCTCTCCTCCAAATTTAAAAAAAAATAATAATTAAAAAAAAAACGGGATTTAAAGTCGCATTGCGACTTTATTCCAAATTTGGCAGGGGGGCAACAGGGGGGGCAAGGATTAACCTAGGGGGGGCAATTGCCCCCCCTTGCCCCCCTGTAGCGACGCCACTGCATACAGCATATAACATGCCAAAAATTGTTCACAAACATTTTTATTTTTTTATGCTAGTGTGACCGGCTTAATGTACAAAAAGGCTTAATGTCCCACAATATGCACAAATGTCACTCAATTGACTTTGTGAAGAATGAGGCGTTCATGCCTTTCTCAGCAGGTACAGTATCTGAACACCATTTTAAATAAGCACATTTTCATGGGCAAAAAATGAAAGAAAAAGGTAATTCTGCAATTATATGGATGTCTGTAAATGTTAAACTATTTAATGCATATATAGCTGTGTGGTCACTTTAAATTTTCATGGCGTCCCCCTTATAAATGCATGGGGATTCTGCATTTCCCTCTTCCCAACCTCCCTCCCAGTAGGGGGTATGTTTGGTCTGAACACTTGAGGGCGAGGGTACATTCAATTGGAGTGCTATCCTGCCACTAATTGACGGCTTCAAACAACCAATCAGTGGCAAGAATTCTGAACCATACGTTGCAATGGCTCATCATCAGCTCGCTGCCTTGAGGTTCTCCCGTTTCTACCCGTCAAATATATCATTTTATCAAACAAAACCAAATGGAGCGCAGTATGGCCACTTATAGAGGCAAATGAAGGCATGACTTGTGTAGGGAAGCAAGACCAAGTTAAAAGAACATAGCAATCGGAGAAGTCATCTTTTTTCAAATTGGTCTGGGCTAATGTAGCATACAAGAAACTAAATAAAGGGAAAATGACTCATTAATATGTATTTTTTTATAGCAACTGTACATTCTAGACGGAAACTAGACTTTACTGACACTCTAGGGGTTCAATTCAATCACCCGTCTTAAATCTAGCTTTTTGCCATCAACATTTCAACTTGGTCTGGGCTAATGCATCATAGAAGAAACTAAAAAAAGGGAAAATTCATCATTTAATATGTAAATTTGTATAGAACTGTACCTTCTAGATGACAAAAAACAAGACAAATTACTGATTTTTAGTACAGGTTATTGCCTCAGCAGAAGCTCATTACAGCAAATCTAGTACAGCCAGGAATGAGAATACATTTATGTTTGATGTCATATATGCAATGTTTATGCAATATTTATGTTTGATATGCAACCTGCTGAAGCTCTCTTACTAAAATGTATCTTTCAATTAATTTATTTTGTTTTTATTTTGCTTTAAAGGAAGCAGAGAGCTTTTTTTTTTAAAAAATTTAACATTTAAAAGAATACATATTCTCACAAATAATTAATATGCATTCTTCTCTGGTGAGTCTGTCTGTTCTTTTATCTTCTCTCTTTTTTTAACGTCCACCCTTCTCTATTCACCCCTCCAACATCTGCAAAAGATCTCATCTCGTTCTTGATTACAGCTTTTACTCTATGAGTGTCAGAAAGTTCTGTGCAACATTGCACATCCTTCAGACTCTAGAACAGTTATAGATGGTTCGGTAGTCATGTGACGCAAGAAAAGTGCACCGAGAGACTGAAAACTTGTGTTTTATTTTTTTAAAAAAAGGACTCTTACCATTTGTGTGCAGTTGTATATATTTGACTTGTTAGGGTGCAATATATCCTCCAACCACTTGGGGCTGCTGGTGCACAAGAAGAAAGAAACAGCAGATTGGCCCATCTAGTCAGTCTATCGAGGAGTATATAAACAAGCAGAGGCCATTTCTCAAACCATAACCATCGACGGCAGACTGGCTTAATTTTACATAGGGTTGTTTTGAGCAGTATATTTAGGAAGGCTTAAAAAAATAAAGCAGAAGAGTGGAATAGCATGCGTGAATGTATTAAAGGGATAAATGTATATTATTTTGTCGACAGGTTTTTGTAGTAAACATTTCACAAGTATCAGTTTGATCCAACATATGTATTATACTTACTAGCGGGTGGCTGAGCTCCTACCCACCGGGCTTTTACCTGTTGTAGCCTTCGGCATACATGTTATAAGTTCAGCTCTGTACATCTTCCCCTTTCTAGAAATCAATTAAAAACAAAACATTCAGATGAGATCATGAAGCAGCTTCAGAACAAGCTACAGCTTCTGCAGAAACACGGTTAGGTTAGGTCTTAGAACCCATTTGTTTTCACTTCAATAGGCACGTCAATGACGTTATACTGTACCACAGCTTAATTTTCTCTGTTTGGTCCTGTCCGGTGCAGCATCTCTTCGATGTGTGTGACCAGCCTATTTTAACTGCCTTCTGATAATATATTCTTCTAATCCATTTCCTTATCATATTTGGATCTTTATGGTTTGTGGAGAAACCCAAGATCTTCAGATGATTTCTAAAACTGCAAGAAAACTGGGGTTGTTTGACTTACAGCTACTTGGCAACTAGAAAAGATACGAAAAATAAAAATGGCCACAGCTTTTTATAATACTGTGTCTTCAAACATCCATATTTCATAAAAGGTACAACAAACAAACAAACAAACAAACAGGGCTACAGTATTATTTGACAGTGATGACTGGAGATGGAGTGGATTTGAAAGGCGGACAAAATATAAACAAAGCTAAAACATTTATGTCGACTTGGAAAGGCATTACAGGGAGTGGATGACTACAAATAATCATTGCTGGCTGTGGACCACTATAGTGTTGTAACTACAAAAGGCTAAGACTGTGATACTTTAAGTCGTAAGCTTTAACACAACTTTTGACCCGGGGGGGGGGTAGGTACAGCTGATTTTAAAAAAAGGTATATGTTTAAAAACATATTGGATCATTGGATCTCAACGCCAAACAGGTTGGCTCATCTAGACTATGCTGGAGATGCAGATCTGCCGAAGGCAATTACCTCCATATGTGGTGGAAATGTAGAAAAAATAAAAACCTATGGGAGAAGGCCTTCGATCTACTAAAGTGTATTGCGAATACTGATATATAACAAAAAAACACATTTAGCCCTATTACATCAGGGAAGGCCATCTCTGGATCCAGCACCAAAAGATGCTTTTTTTGCAGCAAAAAAATTTATTAGCTAAACTCTGGAAACAAGATCTAGATTTTCCTTTAGAGAAACTAATATCGCAGATAAAATATCAAATATCAATGCTATCAAAAATTAGCGGGATAATTGGCTCATCCCTGAAAACTAAGGCCATGTGGAGGCGAATATGGGAAAAATGTAATCAGGTTATCAGTGACCCTGAACAATTAGTTTGAAATATTGTTCTTCATCAGTTTCTCTTAACTTCATGCTCTCCGGTCTATCCCCACACGACACCCTCGATGACCAACAGATATTTTAGAAATGAGATATGTATGTAAGTATTTATTTTTGTCTTTGTCTGCTTTGTATTGTTTTTCCTTTTCTTTTTGGGTAATTCAATAAAAAGAGAAAAATAAAATAGTTTGGTTGATAACGTGAGGTAAGATTGGATGTTTTTTGTTTTTTTTTTAAATATTATTATTGTTATCAGTCACAAATATTTAGCTTCATACAGGTCAGCGGGGTGCAAGGTGTGAGACCTTGTTGTGAGCTTCGGTTAGGTGCCAGGTATTGGGGGGGGGATAAATGTATCTTTGAATTAAAGTGTCAGATGTTACATCAATGTTAGTTGGACATCATCAGATAGGATGCCAGCATGGGACAGTCAGGAGAGAGAGAGAATAATTAAATTAATAGAATGGTGGGCGATTGATAGATAAGTAGGCTGAGAACTTAAAAAAGATTAAATGATGAGCTAAAGGGACAATTGCAGCTACAATGTGGGACACCTGAACCTTCCCTACAGACTACAACAACCAGAAAGACCAACCTCAAAGTCCCCGGCAGACCCATATCAAATGGTCTATTTAAATTTAGTTACCCAGTAGGTATATTCCCTCTGTGAACTCATTGTACTTTTCCCTGCTACTATTTTGTTAATAATTACTTTTTTTACTGCGGACAGCTCATTCTGCCAAGGTGGAAAAAGGGAAAAAGGGCAAAAGCTCACTAGGTGTAAATATGGTTGGATTCAGATATATCCAGTATATATATATATATATAGCTTTGGCTAATGCTGTTTATCCTTACCATCCAAGTTAAAGCCCCAGGGAAAGACAGGTGCTAGGCAAGTTAAATCAAACACCCAGCCTAAAAAGGACCAGGCTGGTGTAATTGGTCTTCCTTATTTCGCCGGAGAAAGCTGGGAGATCTTAACCCCTTAATGACAAAGCCTGTACATGAACAGGCTCAAAATGCATTGTTTTCAATGGGTTTAGGGGACTGCCCATTGTCCTTAAGGGGTTAAACTAGTGGATTGTTTTATTTGGCTATTGGGTTGTTGGGAAATGGAGAACCTAACCTTAGAGAGCAAAACAAGTTCTTATTTAGTGTTTACGTTGTGATTGATACTGTTTTTAACCCCTTAATGACAAAGCATGGCAAAATGCATTGTTTTCAATGGGTTTAGGGACCATTGTCCTTAAGGGGTTAAAGAAAACAGACACATCCACTTGAGCTGGACCTGCTATGTGCTTCTTAAAAACACCGCACTTTGTCGCACTCATACACACGTATCTGTATTTCTCTTATGTATTATATATTGCAGATATCATATGCAGAACATACAACAAAAGGAGGTGCAGTGGATAGAGGAAGGGATGCCATAAACAGCCTGCACCAGGAGCTTGTGACTTTAAACGCCCCCTTGTTGATGATCAAAAGTCCTTTTGATATCAACACACAATGTTACAGGATTTTTGGCAGTAACAGTTGGGAGTGGATTTGGAATGTGACCAATAATCACATCAACCAACCTGGATAAATAATAAGAGAGCTGAAGTTGTGGGACACACCGAAGAGAACCAGAGTGCGCTGTGGACGCGTATTATCTTGTAAGTAATAAGCGAAGATTACTAACCTAGTCTTCAGAACTTGTGTTTAATTTACAAAGGGGAGATGATCGGAAGACCTTCTCTATTGAAGAGACCGTTGTCAGTGCTGAATATAACGGAGAGATTATCTGTTTATTGTTAAAAGTATCATTACTGAGGAATAACGATGGGAAATGAAATAAAGGGCATAAGGCTAAGACTTTTGGTCTGAGGGACAGGCTGTTCTAGGAGGTTGTGGGGATAACGTCCCCAAGACAGGTCCTATTCCTCCAAACACGGCAGTCCCAAAGCAAAATAAGGGCTGTCCCTCCTCGAGAAGTGGGCTCAGTTGGGTCATATAATAAGGCAAGTGATTTTGTGTGTGTGTTACAGTGAGTGTGAGTGTGATTATGTGTTACCAAGCTAGAGTTGTGTGGAAATAACAAATGTACTAAATACAGGGTTTTAGGTTCCTAAAATACAGGCGATGAGAGGAAGATCAGGCATTAAGATGTAAGACGTTTATCTGCGGCTAAACATTAAATCCAGCGGCATATTTTTTTCGTTTTCCTGTACAGGTTTTGCCAAAGAGATGATTCCGATGGATCCCATAACAATACTCCTCACCATGATCCTCTGCGTGTCTATTCTGGTTTTGTTTTATGGACGGAGTAAGAACATTTATCACAATTTTCCTCCTGGCCCGAAGACTTTACCAATAATTGGAAATATGCACATTCTAAACATGAAGAACCCAACTGAAACAATGTTGGAGGTAAACATGTAAAGCTTCTTATTCTTTATCTCATTAGAAACAACTGTTTAACTTCTTAACAAAAATAATATATATATATACCGGTAATTGTTTTGAGGATGTAAGGTAGTACTTTGTGAGATTAATAAAATGTAAGGGACTAAATGTGGTTTAATATTCTGAAAATAAATAATATACACAAATAACTAATTCTCTGTGGATCTTATGTAAGGAACGTGTTTGAAGTAATATACTATATTGCTTGCTTTGCAGTTGTCAGAGAAGTATGGACCGATATACAGAATTCAGATGGGAACAGAGAAGATTGTGGTCCTGTGTGGTTATGAGACGGTGAAGGATGCTCTTGTTAACCATGCTGATCAGTTTTCTGGAAGACCAAAAATAGCAATTTTTGACGATATAACCGAAGGACACGGTAAATACATTTTGGAGAGGAATCTGCTGTAAACAGTTCCTAAGGCAGTCTGTATGTTCTATTGTTGATGGCTCTCAAAGAGTTATAGTTATTGCAGATGAGTACAAGTGGGGCAGTGTTGAGTGTCATGTCAGATGATGCTGATGCCCAGGTTCAATTTCATAAAATGAGGCATATGGAACCTATGTCTGAGCCTGACTATTGTTGGGTTCCCCCCAATTTGGTGGTCCCTGAAATCCCCCCATTACTGCAACTCCTACATCACATGCAATATTGATGCCAGTGAGCCATTAAATGTTTTTCATCTCCCCCCCCCCCAATTCTTTTTTAGAATTTAGCAGTTTAATCTAATATTTATGCTGCCCGTTGTTTGGCTGCTGACCAAGTGTCAAGATGTCAAGCCTGGCACCCCACTGGCCCATGTGAAATGATGGGTATTGTGAAAAAAACAGAACCATATTCTCCTATTGGAGTACATGCCCACTTTTGGTTACCTCCCTTTCACCCCATGGTATTGGAGCCTGCTCAGATTCCTTCATTTTAATGATAATGGCCCACGTTTTGACCTATTTTATATATTAAGACCCATTATCATGTTTATTCTTGTACATTTTCTGAAATTTACATTTCAGAATGCCTGCATCAATGAGTCCCTTCTTAGTTTCGGGCAGTATATACCCTCAAAGTACTCTAGGTATCACCCACTTTGCTCTCAAATACTGGAAAAAAATGTAGAGTTTGACACAATACCGGAACCTTTTAAAATATAGCTAGTATGAATTGATAACTATGTTTAATATATAGGTGTTATTTTTGCACGTGACGAGAACTGGAAAGTTATGAGAAGATTTACTCTTTCAACGTTGCGAGATTTTGGAATGGGAAAGAAGCTCATAGAAAACAAGATAAACGAAGAGTGTGATGCATTGGTGCAAAAGTTTAACTCGTTCAAAGGTAAGACCTCACGTTCACTGGAATTTACTCAAAAAATAACATCGGAATGATCCTCGAGTACTTCAGCTACAGAGATAATAGCTGTAAAAATACAAAAATCATAGTAACACAATAAGTGTTCCTGGCAGAAATTACGATTGAAACTAAAATGTAAATACCGTATTTGCTCTATTAGAAGACGACCCTGATTATAAGACGACTCCCCCAAAATTTGAATATTAATTTAGGGGGGGGTGGAGCCGGACTATAAGACTACCCTATAGGAAAAAACATTTTACTAGTAAATATTAGTTGACATGTAAACTATATTTTCACATTTAATAAAAACTATGATTGAGAAAAATGATTTTTTTGTTTTTATTTTCTTTTATTTACCAACCTGCCTCGTTCTTGGGACTCCCTGATGTTAGTTCTGCCGTGGCTTCTATCACTGAGCACCGGACGGGGGTCAGTCATAGAGTCAGCCCCGGCGAAAGTGCCAGCAGCGGTGGTTGTTTGTGTGCATTGCGCAGACATTTACCGGCTGCCAGAGAGGAGAATCCATGTCCCCTGCAGCACTGCGAGGGATCCTTCTCTCTGGCAGCCGTGAATGTCTGTGCGATGCGCACAACCACCGCTGCTGCCGGCTCTTCCATCGGGGCTTCTATGATGAAGCACCGGAAGGTCATGTGACGCCGACGCTCCGTCATATAAGCCCCCAGAGGAAGTGCCGGCAGAAGCGGATCTTAGACCTCTATTTGAGATCTGATTATAAGACGGCCTTGAATATAAGACGATGAGTGTTTTTCAGAGCAAATACGGTAATTATGTCTAGGAAGGCTTTTGGTATTCAGCAGTAATGGTTTTTCAACGCAGTTAAAAAAACTGTTATATTCAGCAGAGTAGGTGGAACAGACGCTTTAAGGACAACTGTGCTCCATACAATACTTATCATCTCCTTTTTCACGTTCCAGGAAAACCTTTTGAGAACACCATGATACTGAACACTGCTGTAGCCAACATAATTGTCTCCATACTCCTTGGTCATCGCTTTGAATATGACGACCCAATAATTATGAGACTCACACAGTTAGTTAATGAAAATACAAGGCTTGTAGGAAGTCCAATGGTTCAGGTGAATCATTTTTTTCAGTTGTGTTTTTTTTATCACATTGTAGTTCTGGGCCAGGCAAAGGATAGACTGGAATAGCAGTGTTTAGTGGACTAGGTTGACTAGCAGCAGCTGAAGGCTTGATTGCTGATCTCTCTCATAACCACCCCATACACACCTAGCTAACACAGCCTCCAAAGTATCATCTACCCACCAAGCATTATTTCGTGGTACTCAGCAGAGAAGACAGTAGCCACAAACGTCAATGTCCACCCAACCTAAATACGTCACAGAAGTCATGCAAGTTTAACACTACACACAATACCTCTGTTAAACACAAAAGCCACACATTTAATGTTAAATCTGATGGTTTCCTCTAAAAAGAAGACCAATCAGCAGATAATAGACCAATCAGCAGCTTCTATTTCAAAGCAATTAAATTCCAATTCTCAAAATGCATTGCTTGTGCCTTGCTGTAGACAATGGCTACAATAATTTACCTCCCAGCTGGCCCATTTTCAGATTTTTGAACTGTTCCACTTCAGGCAGTGGAGATCGTGAACCCCTAACCATCCTGACGAGCTGTAAAGTCAATGAAGATATGTGATTTTTATACCGTATACCTAATTCACAGCTCCCGCGCTCCTTGTGGATCAATAAAGCTGCCCCCGGTGATAGCACGTTATATTCTGGCATTCTGCTTTAATCTATAGTCCTACCCCGGACTCATCTCTAACCCAGAAAAAAAACAGACTGCTGGGAAGCATGCATGAATACATGTATTAGGTCTTTATTTAGCATATCAAAGATATTATATGTTAAGATGTCCTACAATATAACTTTATTTATTCTTCTCAGTTGTATAACACCTTTCCATCCCTGATGCGCTGGCTGCCTGGAAATCACAAAACTGTTCACAAAAATGTGGCAGAGCTTGAAGTCTTTGTAAAAGAGACATTCACAAACCACAAGGACGTTCTGGATATAAACGACCAGAGAAATCTAATCGACGCATTTCTTGTCAAACAACAAGAGGTACTGATTAATTTTCAAGTTTGGTTTAGTTTGCATGTGGTTAACAATAGATATATCAAATATTCAAGGTGGAGTACTGCTTTCCGGGGACTCCAGGATAGTAGTTTCAATGTCCAGGCAAGTGGTGTTTGAAGTCCTTAAAGTCTAAACTATGGCTAGCCCACATAAAACAAACACAGTATATACACTATTTGGACACCTGACCATTACACCAACATGGACTTTGATGACACTCTTCTGGGAAGGATTTTGGGAATTTTTGCCCATTCATCCAGTAGAGCGTTTGTGAGGTAAGGCACTGATGTTGGACGAGATGCCCGGCTCGCAATCTCTGTTTCAGTTCATCCCAAAGGTGTTGGATGGGGTTGAGGTCAGGGCTCTGTGCAGCCGGTCAAGTTCTTCCACACCAAACTCATCCAACCAAGTCTTTGTGGAGCTTTGTGCGCTTGGGCAGACATGCTGGAACAGAAAAAGGCCATCCCCAAACTGTCTCCACAAAGTTGGAAGTGTAACATTGTCCATGGGACAATTTAAGGTCTGACGTTTGACCGCCTACACAGGATCAGCTGCAGTCTCTAAGTAAATAAAACAACCCGACCTTAAGATAAAAAAATGCCAGCATGCTGACATAGCTAACATTTGATATCATCTGACTAGCATGCTGTTAAAAAGTATGATCCCTGCTAAGGTGCATGAATCAGGGATCATGGAGTCATAAACCCCCCCCCACCACTTTAAAACCCCCAAGGGAAACATTTTAGATTAAATAAAATATATAAACTTTAAAAATATATATTATATATATATTTGATTTATCCAAAGTATAAAAAGGTTGGCGCACTTGTGGGCATGTGAATTTCCTACCTAAATGTTGTTTCTTTACCGTTATTATGGAATTTAACGTGTGCATTATATTATGTGCCGTTACCTCCATGGTCTGTGTGTATAAGCTACATGTATTATTTATTGTTTTATACAGTGCCATCATATTCCGTAGCGCTCTACTATGGGTGTACAACCACATTTACTGCATACATTTAGGTGTAGAGGTGGTGGGGGGGCTTCTAAGAAAATTATTTTATAGTTTCTTTTATTATTGGATTGGAATCTATTTGGAAATAATGAGAGAAAAGTACATTTTTGATTACTTACACTATTATATGTTGTTATGTGATGTCTGGTTTGCCCTAAACTAAATATTTCTAAAAACCTTAACACGTTCCCAAAAGAAACAGGTATTTCCATATGTAAATATCTTCATAAGATTGCAATCTATCTATACCTATACCAAAACTATAGTTCCAATTGGGAAAATGTGCCTGACTACAGGCACTTAAAGGGTTAATCATGATCCGGTAGTCCAGCTTTTCATACAGGGTTAACATAGTAATTCATTTTTGTGGGGCACACTGCGTATGCTTTTTCTATAAGAATAATATATATATATATATATATATATATAATATATTAAATATATATATTTTTATATTCTTTACAGGAGAAGCCTAATCCAGAGTTATATTTCCACAACGGCAATCTAACAAAGCTTGTGATAGATTTATTTGATGCTGGGATGGAGACCACCTCGACCACCCTCCGGTGGGGGATTTTGCTATTGATGAAACATCCGGACATTCAGAGTGAGAATGTTTTTTGTTAAATGTGTAACTTTTATAAGCCAATATACTGTAACTCGAAACTAAATATCGGGGGAAATATGTGGTTCTGATGAACTTTTGACAACACCTTTGGCCCACTGAAAGCTCAAAATTGTTCACAAAAATAAGAACATAAAGCTTAATGGCAGTGATTTGTTTGGGCCGACCTCGGGGCAGCACCCCTAGACGCTACCCTACGAGGTCGCTGTCCCAAATGCAATAAACAGTACCCCGGGATATGACATCATATCCAGGCGAGTTGGGTCTTAAAGGTGATTTCATGAAGTCTATGATGGCCGTCATAGCCTCTATAGTGTAAATACGCGGGTTGGGGAGACCAAAGATCTCCCTTGCAGCGAGATACTGGGGGGTTTAATCACCCGAGAGAGCCTGCTGCCCCCTGGCCCTGCCATCACTGCTTTATAGTGGATAAGAACCATCAGCCCATCTAGTGTGCTTGATCACTTTTGCAGCATAATACATGCCAAATAGGGTGGTGAGAGTTTCGCTTTAAGAACAAAACTAATATCTAATGATTGAAGGTCCAATAATATACAAGACAACAAAAAAGCTACAAATAATTAAATGAAAAAAGAGGAAAAAATCTACAAGCACTAGGAGGAAATATATTTCACAACAGAAAAGATCACAGTGAACTGGTATACTTTGATGTGATTTTTAGGCATTTTTAAAAAGCTTTTTCCATGTGGTTTTCTATTGTACACACAGAGAAGGTCCAAGATGAAATAGAAAAAGTGATCGGATCAGCTCAACCCCAAACGGAGCACCGAAAGCAAATGCCGTACACCGACGCCGTTGTTCACGAGATTCAAAGGTTTGCGGACATCGTGCCAACCAACCTTCCGCATGTAACTACTCAAGACGTCACGTTCAGAGGATACTTTTTACCAAAGGCAAGTCCCAGGGTCCCTTTGTTCATTTATGAACTAAATTATACATGAAATGAATAACTCAGTACCAAGTAAAAAAAAAAGAAAACAAATACATTTAGGAAGGTACGTTGAAGTCAGCCGGCTCACAGTAGAGTAGCTACCAACGTGCCGCCACTACAACGCTCCTCCACAAGAGTATCTTGTGGAGGAGGCAGCCATATTGAGCTGCCTGCTCCATGGGCCCATCGAAGCGATCGGATACTAATTTTACTTTATTAAGTGTAGAGAAAAGCTGCTGATCGGTCTATGGCCGAGCTTTCTCTTCTGGGATGACAGTGCTTTCAACATTAATCGAAGACTTCTCCTGGAGTAGCTACAATGGCTGACGATCGGCTCCTGAGTCGACCAACCCAACTTCATTTATGCACAAAAAAAGAATTCTGCCAAAAAACATAACGTTGTAAAAGTTCTGTTTACATGTAATTAAACCTTAAGAGGAAAAAATATTGCAGATCTGCTAATATGTATTTGCTTAACACGCTGGATGGACAGATAAATGTTTTTTTGGGTTTTTTTGGCACAAAGCTGTAAATGGTGATATTACAATCATTATGGTGTAACCATGTTTTTATATGTCAAGTATGAAGGTGCTTTCTAAAGCGATGAATTTATATATTTTTTTCCACATTACTGTTTTTTTAGGGCACTCATGTAATTCCACTGCTGTCATCGGTCCTGAGAGATAAGACTCACTTTGAGAAACCGTATGAGTTTTACCCACAGCATTTCTTAGACTCTGAAGGGAAGTTTGTGAAGAACGAAGCGTTTATGCCTTTCTCCGCAGGTAATATATGTTAATTATAACATACAATTCTATTGAATTACATATGAAATCTATATAATCCCACTCTTTATCCTCAGGACGAAGGAGCTGCGCTGGGGAAACTTTAGCCAAGATGGAAATGTTCCTATTCTTCACCAGTCTGCTGCAGAACTTCACCTTTCAGGCTCCTCCTGGGGAAGATCTCGTTCTCACCCCAGTGATGGGGTTTACCAATGCTCCAAAGGCCTATTTCACATGTGCTTTACCCCGCAAATAAAACCAAGGGCCAAGTCTATCCCCAAAAAAAACATTGTCAAAGAAAATGTACTTTGTTTTGTTTGTTTTGTTCTTTGGAAATAGTAAAGATGTTGCTACATACCGAGCAAACTAACTGCGTCAGAACAGAACGGATTTTAGTCTTTCTGTTTAAAATATAATCACATAAAAACAACATAAAATTTTAAGAAGTTTTTACAATTGGGACAAGGCAGTTGGAACAGCTCCTTTAAAAGGAATAGTTAAGTTTGGGATGTATATATATGTGTGCCCTGTATATGTTCTTGTATGAAATAAAACGACAATGGAAATGATGGATTGTGAGATGGATTGTGAGATAATGTCATAATAAAGTGTGATATAATATAGTATATTTGTTGGGAAATTTTTAATAAAAGATGTTTCTATTTCAGCATGTTGTTGTGTATCTGAATCTTTATTTGGTTTGGCTTATTTGAGTTTAAGTGCTTCTTTAATCTGTAAAAAAATCTAACTTTCCAGGGTCACATACCCAGCCAATGGAGTGTGTTTGATGTCACGGACGGTCCCGTTGCTACATTTCAGGGCCTTCTACAAATGGAACATGTCACCTCTTCACTTTTCAGGTCCAAACAGACAGCCTGGTAGAGAGCAGAATTCATGGTTCCATCAATTATGGCAACTCGTCCAGGTCCTGAAGCATCAAAGCAGCCGCAGACCATCGCAAGACCACCACCGTGTTTGTTATCTTGTTTGTGGAATCAAGAGCACTGACCTTAACTGAGGCAAGTGAGGCCTGTAGTTCTTTACATGTTAGTTCTTTACATGTTAGTAGAGTCGTTGATGTGCTTCTGGAGGAATTTTGGCTGGTTTTCTCCATTTGTAGAAAACGGCTCTCACCGCTGTTTACTGGAGTCCCAGAGCCTTAGAAATGGCTTTGTAATCTTTTCCAGAGATTTCTGAGGGAACAAAAACAAGCCTTCTGACTTGTCTGGCGTCTGTAGATGAGTGTTTAATAATACTTCTACTACCCCCTTAATTTTAAGTGGAAGGGTTTTCCGTCACCTTTACCCACCATATCTTCTGTTATTGGTATTTCTTGTGCTCCCCCAAGCCTCAAGTATTAAGCCAGTATCACCACCTTATGCTGACGAGTCCCATTAAGGATGAAACAGCTGTCCATGAGGGGTGATCTGGCAACTGCACCTCTTACCCAAGTTTTGTCTAAAAGGGACCCATGTGTAAAGTGGTTATAGAGGCAAAAGATGATCATTGTTGACCTTATTTGCATGTGCCTACCCAGAATCCCTTGTGGTTGTGGCAGCACCATGAGATTTCTGAGGGAAAAACAAGCCTTCTGGCCCGTCTGGTGTCTGTAGATGAGTGTTTAATAATACTTCTACTACCCCCTTAATTTTAAGTGGAAGGGTTTTCCGTCACCTTTACCCACCATATCTTCTGTTATTGGTATTTCTTGTGCTCCCCCAAGCCTCAAGTATTAAGCCAGTATCACCACCTTATGCTGACGAGTCCCATTAAGGATGAAACAGCTTCTCGGCCTTTTGGCTAAGATCAAGTGTAGTATCTGTTCTTATCAGATACTACTAGAAAACAGATAAGAAAACATCTGTTCTTGCCAGAACACACACAACTGTTCTTGTTAGAACAAACAACTGTTCTTGCCAGAACACACACAACTGTTCTTGTTAGAACAAACAACTGTTCTTACCAGAACATCACTGCTGTTCTTTTCAGAACAGATTCTTCTCTTTTTCAGCCAGAAGAGAAGCGAGAATGGCGACCCAGACCTCCGAAGCCCAGCGACCCAGCCAGCCCACCGGAAGCCAAGCCCAGCCTGCTGCGACCCCAGGAAGCCCACCTCCCCTGGAGAGCTGGATGAGGCAGACGGTGGTCCTGAAGCTGAAGGAAGTGGAGGGCCGCACCCCCGACCTGGATGCAGACACCTTCAGCAAGAAGGTGGTGCACGAAGGAGCAGGCTTCAGCCCAGCAGAGACCCTGAGCGTCCAGTCGTTTCTGAGGGGAATGTTCTACGTAACGTTCATCTCGGCGGCGGTCTGCAAAAGGTTCTGGGAAGCCTTCAGGGCGGCGAAACCGGACCAGGTTCTCTCCCGTTTCTACGGAAACAGCCCCATCCACCGGGAGGAGAGACCCGTGACGGTCTCCATGCGGAACCCTCACACCCCAGGAAAAGACGTGGCAACCTTTCTGGGAAGGTACTGCCACATCGTGAAAGAACCGACCAAGATCCTCAACCAGTACGGCTTCTGGACAGGAAAATGGTCCCTCGTGATCCGTCTGAGGCCAGACTCCACCTCACCGGATGGCCTCCAACACCTTCCGCAGAGCTTCGCCCTGGGAAATTCTACAGGCATGCTCTTCTACCCTGGACAGCCCACAACCTGCAGACGATGCAGCCAACTGGGACACAGGGCGGAGGAGTGCCAACAGAAATCCTGCAGGCACTGCAGAGTGGTGGGGCACGAGACCAAAGACTGTCCACGAAAGAAGACCTGTAACCTGTGCGGCGATCCTGACCACGTCTACAAGGATTGCCCAAAAAGATCAAGGTCGTATGCAGCGGTAGCAGCAGCCAAGGCCCCGGCCAAGGTCCCCTCAGCGGCCCCGACCAAGGCGCCGGCCAAGGTCGGCCCCGACCAAGGCTCCAGCTAAGGCGCCATCACCGCAGACACCCACTCCGGCAACCCCGAAAGCGGCACCCAGGAAAGGTAAGAAAGCAGCTCCCCTCCCTGCCAAGACTGTCGTGGCTCCGCCCGCTGTCAAGGCTCCCCCTCCTCCCCCCCCAGAGGCAGTGCCATCCCTCCCCTGCGCTGCCTCCGACCCTCCTTGTTTCACCTCCTTCTCCCTCCCCCCCCTCCCCCTCTCTGCAGCAGCTCTAACCCCGTCCCTAGCTGCTGCAGACCCCGACCCTTTCCCCCCTCTTGTTTCCGCTGCAGACAACCCCCTGGAGATGCCGCCAAAGGGAGCCGGAGCCAGAAAGCGTAAGCACAGCGGCAAGAAGGCGGAGGAGGACGAGGACAGCGAGACCGAGACGAGCCCCGCCAGGATCTCTGTCCAGAAGAGGGCGCCACCACCAGCCCCCACCGTTCCCACTCCTCCCGAGCCCGCTCAGGACAACGACGACACACTAGAAAAGATGGTCCAGGACCTGACCCCGTCGGATGAGCCAGCCACCGAGACCGAGGCTCTGATCCTCAACCAGCTGGACATCGACAACGAGGTCTCCCTCCTGGACCAGCTGCTAGACGAGGCCGTCTGGACCCCCGTGAACCCCATCGACCACGGCGGGGAAGATCCTCCCCCACCAGGGGGAGGAGGCGGTAACTAGTGCCTCTGTCTGAGCTAACCTTCTTTTTACTCCCAACTAATGGCGTCAATTTCTATTTTCTCCATTAATGTGAGGAGCATGAAGGACCAGTTCCGGAGGCGCGGTTTACTAACCTTCCTTTCTTCCCAGCAGTGTGACGTATATATGTTGCAGGAATGCGCTTTACCCTTCTCTCGTTCTTATCGCCATCTATGCAGGGAATGGTCTCACGGCCCGTCCTTTTGGTCCGGCGGTAACGGCTGCAAGTCGGCGGGGGTTGCTATCCTGATCCGAGGAGCCAACTTCACGGTGGACGCTTTCCAGGAGCTGGTCTGCGGCAGACTCCTAGTCGTGGACGGATCCTGGGCGGGGGAGCCTGTCAGGCTCATCACCGTGTACGCCTCCCCGGAAAAGAAGCAACGGCTGGAGCTGCTCCAGAACCTGCGGACCCAGCTGAACACCACCAGGGCCATAGTGATGGGCGGGGACTTCAACTGCCCGATCGAGGAAGGAGGGCGCACTTCCACCAACGCAACAAAGCTGGACGTGACATCGAAACTGCTCAGAGAGATTGTCGCAGAGGCATCCTTAAGGGACGCTATGGGCTCCATCGGGACCGGCTCCGTGAACTATTCTTGGAGCCGGCCGGATGGCTCGGTGCGTTCCCGGATAGACTTTGTGTTCACCTCTCGAGCGGTAGAGCATCAGCAGTGCTCCATGGTGCCCTGCTATTTCTCGGACCACAGGGCCGTCCGGCTCCAGTGTGCCCTGGGCAAAGGGTTTCCTCCCGGTCCAGGCTCCTGGAAGCTGAACTGTGCCCTGTTAGAGAGGCAGGAAATCGTGGAGGAGCTGCGTAATGTATATTCTGATTGTGTCAGTACAAAGTATCTGTTCCCCACTGTAGCCCAGTGGTGGGAGTTTACTAAAGTAAAGCTGCGCTCTTTCTTTCAGGCTAAAGGAAGACTCCAGGCGTGTGAGAGGAAGAGGAAATTCAGGCGGCTGCAACGCAAGCTGCAGTCCCTGTTGGACCTCCAACAGTGCGGATGGGATGTGGACGAGGAGCTGGAGGAGACCAAGGAGGGCCTGAAAAGGCACTTTGAGGAGGAATCCAAGCAAATCGTCTTCCGTTCCAAGGTGGAGAACCTGGAGAAGGGTGAGAAATGTAACTCTTTCTTTTTCAGGAAGCTCCACTCCGCCCACACGCCCCTGACGGAAATGAGAGACAGCGAAGGCGCGATCAGACAGGGGAAGGAGGAGGTCCAGAAAGTGGTCGTCGACTACTACCGGGATCTCTACTCCCCCAAAGACACAGACCCGGAGGCTGCTGAACGGTTCCTGTCAGGTATCACTAACACCATTGATCCCGCAGGTCGTGCAGCCATGGACGCCCCCTTGACGCTGGAGGAGCTGCACTCTGCCGCCAAATCCTTCAGGAAGGGCAGGACACCGGGCAGTGACGGTCTCCCAGCCGAGTTGTACACAACGCTGTGGGACCTCATCGGCCCGGACCTGCTCGACCTGTACGAGGAGATGGTGGTGGAGGGCAGGATGCCCCCCACGCTGAGAGAGGGAATGATCACGATCCTGTATAAGCGGAAGGGGGAGAGATGCGACCTGAAAAATTGGCGTCCCATCTCTCTCCTGAACGTGGACTACAAGATCCTCGCCAAGGTACTAGCCACCAGGTTGAAGAAAGTCATCGGGCAGATCGTCCACCCCGACCAGACCTGCGGCATCCCAGGACGCCGGATCGCGGACAGCCTGGCCCTCATCAGGGACACGATCTACTACATCAAGGACCGCAACGTCCGTGCCGCTCTGGTCACCCTGGACCAAGAGAAGGCATTTGATCGACTGTCTCATGGTTTTATGGGTCAGGTACTGCGGAGGTTTGGGCTGGGGGAGATGTTCTGCTCTTATGCTAACCTGATGTACCTTGATATCCGCAGCTCGGTGCTGGTGAACGGCTGGAAGACTGACCCCTTCCCGGTGCTCTCGGGGGTCAGACAAGGCTGCCCTCTCTCACCTCTTCTTTTTGTCTGTTGTATAGAGCTCTTCGCCGAGTGCATCAGACGGAATCCAGAGATCAGAGGGATCACCGCGCCGGGCAGAGACAAGAAGGAGATAAAGTGCTCGCTCTACATGGACGACGTGACCATCTTCTGCGCGGATCGCCGGTCGGTGAGAGCGCTCGTCCAGACGTGCGAGGACTTCAGCCGAGCTTCAGGCGCAAAGGTCAACTGCGGGAAGTCGGAGACCATGCTGTTCGGGCAGTGGGACCTGACTTCTGAGCCGATCCCGTTTCCCGTCAAACCGACTTCCTAAAGATCCTGGGAGTCTGGTTCGGCAGAGACGGCGCGGCCCTGAAAAGCTGGGAGGAGAGACTCAACAAAGTAAAGCAGAAATTTGGGCTGTGGAGCCTCAGAGACCTTACCATCGAAGGGAAAGTGCTGGTGCTGCGCAACGAGATCCTTCCCGTGCTGCAGTACGTGGCTCAGGCCTGGCCCTTGCTGGTCACCATCCACCGAGCCATCAACCGAGCAGTTTTCCACTTCATCTGGGGCTCCAAAATGGACAGAGTAAAGCGCGCAGTGATGTACAAGGAACCCGGCAAGGGAGGCAAAGGAGTGCCTGACATCCCTACCATGCTGCGGACTTTCTTTGTGTGCAACTGCGTGCGCAGGACTCTCAGAGACGTAGTGAAAGGCTCTGCTGGAAACTCCATGTCTCGCTTCTTCCTGCTGCCCCTGTGGAGGCAGCTCAAGTGGGAAAAGTGGGACAGCTCCGTCCCTTACAATTGGACCATGCCCTGGTTCTACTCGGACGTGGGCAAATTTGTAAGGGAACACCAACTGGAGGGAGTTAAACCAGACCTGTGGTTACCCCGTGTGATCCACAAGCTCATCAGAGCCAATGACACTATCGAGAACATCCCAGGGCTCCCCGACGCCACAGCCAAGACTGTCTGGGCTAACGTGTCGTCGAGCAGGCTAACCAACAGACATAAAGACATGGCATGGATGGCCATTCAGGGAGGCCTCCCCCTAAGGACATTTATGCATGCCAGGGGGCTGTGCAGATATAGACACTGCCCACAGTGCATTGTGGAGGAGGAGACTTCCCTTCACTTGTTCTGGCAGTGCCCGTTTGCACAGACTTTGTTCAGAGCCCTGGAGCTGGATCTCAAGGACTCTATCGAGAGAAAGTACCTGTCATACCATTCGGTACTTTACGGACTTTTTCCAGGAACGCACACGGAGAGCGCCATTGAGGATGCTTGGCGTCTCATGTGCTGTGTAAAGGACGCTCTATGGTTTGCCAGGAACCGCCTGGTGCTGAGGAGGGAGCAGGTCACAGTCCGTGACTGCCGCAGGCTTATCCACAGCCTGCTGAGAGACTACTCTCTCAAGGACAGTCTAGAGGCTGAAGACTAGCCCCATTCTCCTCGGCCCCCTTTCCCCCCCATTTCCCCAGGATATGTTCCACTAAGTGCTAACCATATGCGCCACGTCTGGGAATGTAATTGTACACTGCTTCTACTGACCTTTCCGCAAACTGAAGTCGTACTGTAACGTGTATTGCCCTGCGCTGCGTCGCAGTACTGCTTATCGTCTATCTGTACCAATATTACTGAGCTATGTATTCCTGCTAAAACAGGTTGATGTCTGTTTTGTCATAATCAGTTTTGTATAATAAACTTAAATACAAAAAAAAAAATTAAGGATGAAACAGCTGTCCATGAGGGGTGATCTGGCAACTGCACCTCTTACCCAAGTTTTGTCTAAAAGGGACCCATGTGTAAAGTGGTTATAGAGGCAAAAGATGATCATTGTTGACCTTATTTGCATGTGCCTACCCAGAATCCCTTGTGGTTGTGGCAGCACCATGAGATTTCTGAGGGAAAAACAAGCCTTCTGGCCCGTCTGGTGTCTGTAGATGAGTGTTTAATAATACTTCTACTACCCCCTTAATTTTAAGTGGAAGGGTTTTCCGTCACCTTTACCCACCATAACTTTTGTTTTTGGTAATCCTTACCAGACTAATAGATGTCAATGACTCTGTTCTTGAATTTCTTCAGATCGCGGCATCATGTGCTGCTCTTTGAGACCTTGTAGCCAATTTCACTTTAATTGGTATTTAGATTCAACAGGGTTGCCAGTAATCACGCCTGAGTGTCTCTCGTGAAATTGAATTATCAATAAAATTTGGTAACTTGGTTGATTTAGTAACTTAGGGGGCAATTACTTTTTCACATCGGGTCACATAGAATCAATATCTATTTTCCTTCTATACATGAATTCATTTAAAATTGCACTTTGTGTTGAATTGGGTTATCTTTGTCTAACATTCAAATCGATTGGATGATCTGAAACATTGAATTGTGACAAATATGCAAAAATAGAAGAAATCGGGAAGGGGCGAATACTTTTTCACAGCGCTGTACGTTCTCACATATAAGTTGTACCAAACGCGGGCAAAACTCTTGCAGGACCTTTGGATGATTTGGAAATACGTATTGATAGAATCCTCGAAGTTTAGAAAACATATTGTTCAAAATTATTTAAATTTGGAATCTTTGGGACATTATCAGAAAACATTATAAGATTAAAATCCTTCTGCCACTTCCATTTTTTTGTAACTACGTCAGAAACCAGTGGGGAAAAAACTACTATAAATAGTTTATAAAACTGATGTCAAGACGTCCACAGACGCCATTTTTTATCACAATTGAATTTGTAAACGCACATAATACGTCATAAAGACATGTCTGCTGTTTATATAGACATTATACATATATATATATATATATACAGCCCCTTAAAAAAGAGAGACATCAGTGAGGGAAAAAGGGTTTGTTTCCTAAAATGAAAAGCTCGTGGTTTGTGTCAGCGCTGTGCAGCGATGTGGAACGTCAAACACAACATCCGGTTTCCATGGGACGCGTAAAGCGACGGACATAGGAAGTGCTCTTCATTACTTTGCATGCTGGGAGTTGTAGTTTACTGAGATCAAGAACAGTTTGTGGCGATCTGCGCGACACCGCAGGTAAGGTGAGAAGGGCAAATCTGATTAATGTCCGGATTAGACGGGGCCCCGGGTGACTGCAGCCATTATATATCATGGCGACCCTATAAACATGGAGTGCAGCGTAACTGCCCCACTTCTCCCTCTCACCTTGAGGCATGGCTTGCAGGATCACACCCCCTGTCAGTGTAATGCCCCTCAGTGTTTTTACATAGGGGTTACGTGCGTTAGTTTCCTATAGGAATAATATAATAATAATATAGTGCCGAGACTTTAGCTGTATATCCGGTATGTAACAATACAATACAGAATGCAGCACATGATGTTTCCTGTCTCGGCTGTATAAATGATATTATACTATATACCAAAATATACATCAAAATATACATAGAGACACATACAGTCACACGCTAACATACTCAGACACAGATACATGCAGTCACACACTAACATACTCCGACGCACATAGTCACACACTGACATACTTAGACATAGACACACACAGTCACACGCTAACATACTGAGACCTAGACACACACAGTCACACGCTAACGTACTGAGACACAGATACACGCAGTCACACACTAACGTACTCCGACGCACACAGTCACACACTAACATACTAAGACCATAGACACACACAGTCACACGCTACATACTGAGACCTAACACACACAGTCACATCGCTAACATTACTCAGACACAGATACATGCAGTCACACACTAACGTACTCCGACGCACACAGTCACACACTAACATACTAAGACCTAGACACACACAGTCACACGCTAACATACTGAGACCTAGACATACACAGTCACACGCTAACATACTGAGACCTAGACATACACTGTCACACGCTAACATACCAAGATACACTCTCTTCAGCAGACATACATTCACATAAAGACACACGCTACCCCATAAAACAGTCACACGCTAACATATCCAGTCACGCACACACAAGCAGGCTAATACCGTGAGGTCACGCAATCCCCCTTTGAAATGAAGGCAATAAAGAGGAAAGTCTGGACTTATTCTGGGTTTTATCTCTATATGCCTCCGACCTGAGCATGCTGCCCCCTTCCTCGGTGGAGGAGGTTGTCCCTTTTGCATGCCACCCCCCTCCGATACTCCTGAAGGAACATGTCCACCGGGGCCGTGTGAGGGCCGGCTCTGTGTAGTGTGTTTTTAACGTTACTGTGTTCGTTTCGTCCAGAGAACGCTTGCTGTTAACACTGCTACGTATGGCTTAGGTGCGGATCTGCGTGTGTTTAACGCGGGATAATACAAAGTTTTTTTTGGTGGCAAAATGTGCAAAAAAAAAGGTGGTTGATTTTCCACGTTCAGTAAATATGCTTAAGAACAACAACTGAATGAAGAGCTCGCCGGTCATGGGTGTTATCTCCGTGCTGTAAGCGCCCTAACAATATGAAAGCTTTCCGTCCGGGGAACCCTTCGCCTGCGCACTCGCCTTCTCCGGGGTTAGCACGATGTATGGGTGAAATATGGCTCTCTACAATGTGACACTTTGGGGCTTGTTTCACAATGCTGGCGAGTTCCTCCAGCGAGAAGGGCTGGCCCGGCCCTGTATAATGTATAATTCAATGAGTGAGGAGACTTATGAAGAAAATCTCATTGGTTTTCCTATACAGTATAGAGGGCCAGCCATGCTCTTTCTGCATCAGAAGCTCACAGTTTTTTGCCTGTTTAGAGTCTTAATAATGACATAAATAATAAATAAAATATAATAATAAAATAATTGGCGAATACATGTCCTGACATATTTCATATCCCGAGGTTCATTCTCGGTTTAACCCTTAATCGGCCAGACCAAGGCATTGCTCGCGCCGCCCGGCACTTGAAGGGTCAATCCAGCCTTCTCGTAAACCACGCATCCAAACCCCAGCAGAGATGTAAATAACGTAGTCCTCGGGCGAGCTGCTATTAATATTAATCCGTAGAGGCTGCAATCCTGTATGGAAATGACATGATGTCGTCGTCTTTTTGGGGGAGTTTAATTTAATTTTAGGACGGAGGAGTTCAGTTGCAGTTAGTATCGGATATGCAGGTTAAATACATCGGGCTAAAAAGCTTGTCCCGTTCTGAAGCGGCTTCCCTGCGGACGGGGTCCCCATGTCTCAGGAGCGTACGGCATATGTGTCGGGATGCTGCTGCAGGTAGGGTGTCTGCTTAACCCTTTCAGTGCTAGAGCGACTTCCAAAGCGTTGTTGGGGTGAAAGCGCCTGTGCGTCGTATTTGTTTTTTTTGTTGTTCTGCATGGATCGGCCTGCATGGCGATCGCAGCCGGTGTGGCAGACAGATCTGCAGTGGAGGGAAGTTTAATTACTGCAGTAAATGCTGCCCTCTTTACCTATGGACTAAATGGCTCAGGGGGGGGGTCTCGTACATTCTGACCATATCCGTAGCGAAACATGTCGGATATTAACCCTTTGAGGTCCTGGGGACGGCCGAGGCTACATCATCGTTCTGGCTGGGAGCTTTGGGAGCGGAAATCCACAAACACTCAACCGCTTTTAACGCTAAAGATAAAAAGTGTTTATGTACGTCGATGTGCCTGTAAGTGTGTGTTTTTGTTATAGGGGCAGCCGGTCGTACTGTGGAAGGCACATAGCTTTGTTTCCAGCAGATATATAATGTTCCTTTAACCCTGTGAGAGCCAGTCTTTGCAATGGCCCACTCCTGGCCCCTTAAACACTTAACGCATGGACTTATGTGTGCGGGACAATGTACGGGATGTTTGATAAAAGGGGTTTCACACTCGCTAGGACAATATGCCAGTACCCCTGATGTACCTGCGCAGGTTGGAGGCTCCGGTGTTGTGTCAGCCTCTGTTTTTAAAGTCCAAGTGTTGGTTTTAGAACATCACCGGCTATACATTTAAATATAGCGCCCTCATATTCCACAGCGCAGTACAATACTGTAAAGTATATCAAAATATATTTATTGTTATTAGTTGTTAATAAGGTGTTTTTTAATGCAGTGTAAAGTGCGTCATCATAGAGCTTAACCTGTTTGTGCTTCTTTGCTTTACCAGTTCGGACTGTTCAGACTTCTGGTCGTCTCCAGACCATGCTGGGAGCGAGACTGCAGCATCTGCTGCTGAACGGCGCGTATGGAAGACGACGTCCGAGTCCCACCAAGCTACCAGCCCTGCTCACACTAGCCTGCAGCCCCTGCCCCTCCTCGCGCCTCCGCTACCATCACACCTTGCACCCAGAATGGGCAGCCCTAGCCAAGAAGCAGCTCAAGGGGAAAGACCCAGAGAGCCTGCGATGGCACACGCCGGAGGGCATTGTGATAAAGCCCCTTTACACCAAAAGAGACACACAGGATCTTCCCGAGGAGCTGCCAGGAGTGAAGCCCTTCACCCGTGGGCCGTATCCCACTATGTACACTCACAGGCCATGGACCATAAGACAGTACGCTGGCTTCAGCACGGTGGAGGAGAGCAACAAGTTCTATAGAGATAACATAAAGGGTAAGTCCTCACACACGATAACCTCCCTGCCGTTATCTGATGACTATCAGGTTACGCAGAGGAGACATGTTTGCTTTTGGAGAGTACTACCGATTTGATTTATTAACAGGCAATGTGGCGACTCCAGTGATCTTCTCCTGCAAAATGCATAGTTAATGTGGGGAGACTTCATGAAAGATTTAACTATGCATTATAAGGGGCCAGCTTAGCCCTACTTGCCCTTTATAGGCACGGACTGACCACCTGGCAAACTGGATAAATGCCCGTTGGGCCGCTGGATCACCTTGCCTTGTACTCACCCAATCTGCCTTGAGGACTGGGGTTCCACACTCTTAGGGCAGAGGGAAAAACAGCTGTATTTGCTGAAGTTTTTTTTAACATATTAACTATTGGTTAGTGTGACGTTTCATAGCTGACAATTGGTGAAATGTCTGAAAATGTCATATCCAAAAGCACACAAAGTAACAAGTTGTTACCAAGTGACTGTAGCGGAACAGAACATAGAAGTCCTGGTAGAGAAGGGGGAGAGAGGACTGCTCCTGCAGGCTTACAGTGGATGGGGAGGTTGAGGGGCACACGACGGAGGGACTGTTCACTAAAGAGGACACTTGCAGGATAGTTGATTACTTCAGTTCACCCCGGAAGGCCAGCGAATAACAAATTCTTGCTATATTCTAATATCCTGTAGTATCCATTTACAGTTACGCCAAAATGACCTGAAGAGCAGGCCCATTTATCAACGCATTTATAGATGAAAAGAAATGTATCTCCCTTCTCCTCCTCCATCTTTACCAAGACTGTCTAAACCAATCAACAACTACCCCCCTTACAGTAGGGGGTTAATGATGATTAATGAGCTGATTCCGTGTAGTTAACTCCAAGCCCCATGGGGTTAAATGAAATTGGCAGATCAGCCGTAATATTTCTTATTTCTAAGGCACAGAATGGTATCGTATATCATGACCTCGACCAGCGTGCCCCCGAAAGTTACTTTCTCTTCTCTAAGTGTATATTCTCTGTTTGCAGCTGGCCAGCAGGGGCTGTCCGTGGCGTTTGACCTGGCCACCCACCGTGGCTATGACTCTGACAACCCCCGGGTCCACGGAGATGTGGGAATGGCAGGTGTCGCCATAGACTCGGTGGAGGACACAAAAATGCTTTTCGATGGTATCCCGCTGGAGAGAATGTCGGTGTCCATGACCATGAACGGCGCGGTGATCCCTATCCTGGCGATGTTTATTGTCACCGGACAGGAACAAGGAGTTCCTCAAGAGAAGCTAACCGGGACCATACAGAACGACATATTAAAGGAATTCATGGTCAGAAACACGTACATATTCCCCCCAGAACCCTCCATGCGGATTATTGCTGATATTTTTCAGTACACGTCTCAGGTACCCTGCTTGATATTTTTTTTTTCCCTTAAAAGAAAAAAAGTTCCCATTTATTTATTTTCAAGAATACCCAATTTTCTTTATCCTTTATCATATTTATCTTTTATTAAATATTTTATAATCTCAGTGGAATTGATCGATTTATATCTTTATTTTATTGAAGCAATAGCTTTCATTTTATATTTTCTTATTATCAGTTGCTCTTTTTATTTATGTTGTTTACTTATTTTACAGAACATGCCAAAATTTAATTCCATTTCAATCAGCGGCTACCACATGCAGGAAGCCGGAGCGGATGCTGTCTTGGAGCTGGCATATACCGTGGCAGACGGGTTAGAATACTGCCGGACCGGACTAAAAGCGGGTCTTACCATCGATGAATTTGCTCCCAGGTACAAAAAAAAATCCCCTTCTTTCATTCCAGTATTCTGCTCCAATATGCAAAATAATTGAAAATATTAAATGTTATAGCCTTAAATATAAATAAAAATGGAATGCATTGAATTCTTAAACTCAGGTGAGTCCTTTTTCTCTGTGTTGTTTTTTTTTTTACAGTTTCTTATATTTTAAAATTATAGCTGATATTTTTTTGTCTTATTTTTTACTTTGAAACTACATTTAAGAATAAAAGTGGCATTTCTTTATGGAGAGTTACAGAGACCCAGATAAATAATCCACTTTTGGATCTTTTATTTTTTTTTATTAAAAAAAATCATAATAATAATAAAATCAGGATCCATTAATGTACCATTGGAATGATTAAGATCATTGTTAATGATTAATTTACGCATCATGAGTCTGACGCAGTTTTTTCCTTTTTTTTTTTATTATATATTTATTAGGTTTATTTAAAATTGGCATTAAGGGAAAGTCTCACCTTTATTATCTATTCAATTAAAATGGTTTAAGAAAATAATCCACTTTTACGTATTTTTTTTACATTTTTTTAAACAAACAGTTATGGCATAATGAGTATTTTTGCCCCGTCTGCAGGTTGTCGTTCTTTTGGGGAATAGGGATGAATTTCTACATGGAAATAGCCAAGATGAGAGCTGGCAGGCGGCTATGGGCGCACCTGATCGAGAAAAACTTCCAGCCTAAAGAGAAGAAATCTCTTCTTCTGAGAGCCCATTGCCAGACGTCGGGATGGTCCCTTACCGAACAGGTAGACGCAATGCCTTATGTCAAACTGGGCATGAGGAGTCCTGTCCCCCTTCCAAAACCACCCCCTGGAAGAAAGAAATTCCCACCCAACGTATGGTATGGTCTCTGATATCTCCCACCGACACATGGAGATATTTCTGTTATGTTATTGTGTATCGATAAAGAAGGAAAGTATCCAGAAATCCTGACCCCACTAAGATATTACATAACATGTTTGAATGTAAGATATACTTATTCTTAAAAAATAACATATTGAGAAGAGCTGTATGAGGTCCATATGTACCGTATTACTTACCATGTAAAGATAATTGGGAAATGAGGTTTTTGGACATATGTTTGTGGGCCGTTTGATTATAATGGCTCGTTTTATTCTTTGCGTTCGTTTCATTGGCTTCTGATTTCAGGACCCTTATAACAACGTTGTCCGGACAGTGATCGAAGGGATGGCGGCTGTGTTCGGCGGCACGCAGTCCTTACACACCAACTCGTTTGATGAAGCCCTCGGCTTGCCGACCGTAAAGAGCGCCCGCATAGCAAGAAACACGCAGATCATAATCCAAGAGGAGTCGGGAATCCCCAAAGTGGCGGACCCCTGGGGAGGGTCGTACATGATGGAGTGCCTCACTGAAGATGTCTATCAAGCAGCTCTAAAGGTGAGGGTTTTGTTTTAGGATAATTCGTCAACCTATGACCAGATCCGCATTCCGTCTATAACCAGACTTAAGGAAATGTATTAAAATATAAAAAGAACCCCAAACTCTTTACTGCTTTGGATAAAAAGGGCTAAAAAAAATATGGATGGATACATAAGCACATGTTGGGCATTATCACCTAAAACCAAGAAATGGTATGATGGTGAGAGGTCTCACTTCTGGAACTTCTTGTCTTAATACTAGAAGGATTCGGAGGAATCCAGAACTCTATCCATTAAGATTTTTCTCCATTCATTAAATGTAATCGTATCGTTGCGTAGCGTCATCCCTCTGTATCGTTATTTTATCATATAGCTTATTAACGAAGTTGAAGAGATGGGCGGAATGGCGCGGGCCGTGGCGGAAGGAATCCCCAAGCTCCGGATTGAAGAATGTGCGGCACGAAGGCAGGCGAGGATCGATTCAGGTGAGACGCGGGGTCCGGCCGGAGGCAGATATACAATATGTGCTACCAAGCTACTCCACCGCTAGCGTAATATCTCAGGTTCGTGATGCGAACTACAAAAAAGGGGTACGCCGTTGTTTGTTGCCTGATAAAGGAGTTATTGCTCCCATTCCCTGCTCTGAGTGTTTTTAACTGGCCAGACGCTGCAGGTGATTGTGTGACCTGGCCGTTTAACCAGCAGGCGTGGGATTACCGAGGTCATGGCAGCAGACGGGGTAAACGTACCATAGTGTGTGCTTTTTTGTTTTTTCAATCAGTGTAATTGTTTTGGAAGGTTCTCGGGTAAAGGTAACCTCATGATGATCTCAATTTTCTGCCATGCAGTTGTCTCTCTTCTCCTCCTCGGAGGCAACTTAAAGACAGGGATAACGCGATAGGAAAGGAGGGATGGAGGAGTGTTGGTTGTAGTGGGTCAAGATCACAGAGATTTCTTTAGGTTTGTCGAGTACGGGTGGAAGGTACGGTGAGGTGTGGGGGTCCATCGAGAGATCAAAGGAGGAGGTGAGGGATAACTTTTTGGAGGCAACATAAAAAACCCATATTGCATTTGAGGCGGCTTGACATTAAGGAACATCCAGACCATTAGTGCCTGATTTTTTGGGACTGTCTAGCAAATTTGAGGCTGTTGGTAGCCATGCTGTAAAGTCCAACAGATAGTGCTGGACTAAAGATTATTTATTCAAAACGTACACATTTTGTCACAATTCATGAGTAGTAAATCCAACCGGAACCTCTAGAAAGACTTAGACAATAATTAAAAAAAAAAAAAATTCAGTGAACCTATCTCCTGAAATCACTACACTGTCCAGTAGGTGGCGGTGTTGTACCTGCAAATAAATCACTGAATGGGTTTTTGTAAATATTTCGGATAGGTTCAGGTATTATTTTTATTTATTGATTTATATGAGCAAATGGGGGGGGTGTCGTTGCATTAATCTAGTCCCTGGCTCAAATAACACAAACCGTCTGCACT
>VKOC01004627.1:0-12829 GCA_009364415.1 Spea multiplicata
ATTAACCCTTATTTAAATTAATTCTGAAAGAAGCATCTGAATGAAAGCATTAGAATAAAAAGATAAAAAGGCTTTTCTAATGTCGACTTTACATATAATTTATGATCGATCGCAGATAACAGACGAGACATACATTTAACAGATTCTGGAACCGGCTGGAAACATGGTATGGAATTTGGAATGTTCTAATTTAGTCACTACGTAGTTTCTAAATCCACACGTTCACCGGGATGGTCCAACCATCCGAAACCTGAGGGATCCACCCTCTATACCTCAACAATGTGGATTTCTACCTAAACATTTTCTAGATTAAGTTTATACATAGACTGTTTGTCTCCTTTCAGTGGTTTCTTCTTTATCCACAAGAAAACACTCTCATCCTTTTGTTTCTTTCCCTTACTGTGGGATTTCCCCATGATACAATCTCACCGCAAAGCAGAAAACAAGGAGAATACCGTACATAGACAGCAGAGGTATGAAAATCCCTCTCGCAGCGAAGTTGTTCACTTGCAATCCCAGCACTTGATCGCAGAGAGCTTCTCACAAATGCCGGGGGGGCGTATTAACAACAACCTTATTCACTGTTTGTTCGCCGTAAAGGACTCCTGAACAGTCATTCACACAGACAGAGTCATTCAGACAAGATTTGTGACGTGGGTTGGTATAGCTGTCCCTGGACCATACGAGCTTTTCTCTTTAAGGTCTTGTGATACTCATTCACAATAATACAAGCCACAACCGACCCCAACAGTATTGCCACAATTACAAACAACAACTCGCTATCGCAAAAATAATGACTAACTACCTGTGCACATTTCTTCTGATCAGCCTCAGTACTCCAAGTACTATTTCTCATTATCGAATGCATACGCAGTTATTTATTTCAGTAGTCCCTGACAGACTTTGATCTCTTATAATATTTCCCAGAAATATTTTTCCTACTCACATTTCTGAAGAGAAGACCGTAAAATCTTCGGGAGGACGCTGCCGGTTTCAGGGACGATGTCGCAAAGTGCCTCTGGTTAACAGCAATCTTAGCTGGAGGACTTATATTACCCCAGATGCAGATTCTCGAGGTGCGGTTCCTCAGGACCGTCGTCCCCGTCTCCGGTCAGGACCCTCCTCACAGGGGGCACCAAAATGTTGGTTGAATTAATGGTCGAATTCTCCTCAGAAAGAGTTTCCTTTATTTAGATCATGCGCATAATCGAGACGAGGGACACAACACACAAAAGTCGAAGCGTTGTCTAATTACACATTCAGATTACATGGGTTATATAGCATCTTATCTACTTGTCATAGCATGCTTCATTCCGATTGGTTACTTTTCAAGCAAGTTGCACCTCTTTAAGCTGCATAATTAAGAACGGCCTAGACTTGACCCTTTGCCCATATATATAGAAGAACGTAGAGTAGACGCGTCGGCGGGAACGCCTCCATATATTCTAGACTAGACGTTCCCTGCAATGATATTTACGATAATATAAACATTCTTCTAACAAACACTTTTCACCCGACAACTTGTATCAGTGTTTCATGGCTGATCCATCCTGTAATCGATAATCTTGGTATAATTATTTTTGTAAACGGCCAAGTGGTTTATGTATCCTTGGATATACGCGCGTCCTTGTGCTCACAAATTCACACGAATTTGCTCGGTAGGTGGTAAGAGGGTTTGGTTTAATGGCTCAGTGTCCTTTGCTTTCTAGAACGAGCTTGACAACGTCTCGGGTCTTCTGGAAGAAGCTGAGAAAAAAGGGATCAAACTGGTGAAAGACGTAGCCGGCTTGGAATCGCAGCTGCAAGACACCCAGGTACGAGGGTTTCCATCGGAGATTGCGATTGCCTCCTCCTCCTCCTCCTTTACGGTCCGCAAAGACGACCGGGTCCGGATGCCGTTTCATGTCCTTAATCTCGCGGATTCCTTGCAGGAGCTGCTCCAGGAAGAGACGCGGCAGAAGCTCAACCTGAGCAGTCGCATTCGTCAGCTTGAGGAAGAGAAGAACAACCTACAGGAGCAGCAGGAGGAAGAGGAGGAAGCCAGGAAAGGGCTGGAGAAGCAGATCCTCACCCTCCAGGCACAGGTAGGACCCTTTCCCTTCTGTTTGATCCCGCGGGCCGATCTATATATCTCCGGGGGCCGCAAAGTGACTCTCCCTCTGTCCTCGCCTAGCTGGCAGAGGCCAAGAAGAAGGTGGACGACGACGTGGGAACCATCGAAAACCTAGAGGAAGTCAAAAAGAAGCTGCTGAAAGACATGGAAGGCGTGGCCCAAAGGCTAGAGGAGAAGGGTCTGGCCCACGAGAAGCTGGAGAAGACCAAAAACAGGCTACAGCAGGAGCTGGATGACTTGATCGTGGATCTGGATCATCAGAGGCAGATCGTGTCCAACCTTGAGAAGAAGCAGAAAAAGTTTGATCAAGTAAGTGCGTAAACCCTTTCCGTACAGGGCCCTGTTACGTTAAAAGGATTTCTGCTACGGGTTATCGCATTTATATTAGAATTACATTTTAAATTGAGTTGGAATGAATTATCATCCTCAGGTTTTAAACGTATTGACTTCTAACTTTGTATTCCTCCGCAGCTTTTGGCCGAAGAGAAGAATATCTCCGCTCGTTACGCCGAGGAACGCGACCGAGCTGAAGCGGACGCTCGGGAGAAGGAGACCAAAGCCTTGTCGTTGGCCAGGGCTTTGGATGAAGCTCTTGAATCCAGGGATGAGTTTGAGAGGCTGAACAAGCAGCTTCGAACCGAGATGGAGGATCTGATGAGCTCCAAGGACGACGTCGGAAAGAGCGTAAGCGTCCTAGAAAGCCGCCTGTGGCGCCAAATGTCGGACGCGCGATGCCCCCCTTACGCCTTCTGCCTCTTTCTCCTCCCAGGTGCACGAGCTGGAAAAGTCAAAGCGAGCGCTGGAGCAGCAGGTGGAGGAGATGAGGACGCAGCTGGAAGAGCTGGAGGACGAGCTGCAGGGCACCGAGGACGCCAAGTTGCGCTTGGAAGTGAATATGCAGGCCATGAAGGCGCAGTTTGACCGCGACCTGCAGGCGCGCGACGAGCAGAACGAAGAGAAGAAACGTCTGCTGGTCAAGCAGGTGCGCGGCTCGCGGTCCTTTGGCCGGAAGCTTAAGACGTAACGACGATAAGGTCGTAACCTCTTTTCCCGGTAAGACATTTACCGACCGTACCGTGTTTGTTTACAAGGTGAGAGAACTGGAAGCCGAGCTCGAGGACGAGCGCAAGCAGCGGGCGCTGGCGGTGGCCTCCAAGAAGAAGCTGGAAATGGATTTGAAGGATCTGGAGTCCCATATCGAGGCCGCAAACAAGGGACGGGAGGATGCTATCAAACAGCTGCGCAAGTTACAGGTAACGGAGAAGATCACGGCGGCGGGTCTTCCCGTCGCCGGCGCCCTCCGAACGACAAAATCCAATGTAACAAAGTGTCCTTGTCGCTCGTATCGATCCTAAAACGCGGTGCTCCGTTTTTCCAGGCCCAAATGAAAGATTACCAGCGGGAGCTGGAGGAGGCCCGGGCATCGCGTGATGACATCTTTGCTCAATCCAAGGAGAATGAGAAGAAACTGAAGAGCCTAGAGGCGGAAATTCTCCAGCTGCAAGAGGTGAGCAAAGGATGGAGGGATATAGGGGACTGAAGGGGCGGTAAAGCTTGCGCCCCTCTGTTCATTAACACGTGGGTAAAAGATACACCTCCGAGCTGGACCACAGGAGGTCCTGAAATGAATCGTTGCTTTCAACGATTCCAAATCTAAACAAGGCAGATAACAAAATGCATGCTTCTTAATCATGAAGATAACGAAACTTACATTTCACATAATTTGTTTTGTAATTTTTATTTTTCAATCGACCCTCCCTCGCAGTAAGCGGACAGACACCCGGCTTTAATATTATTAACTCGTCCTTTGCCTTTCAGGAACTCGCTGCCTCTGAACGCGCTCGGCGTCATGCGGAACAAGAGAGAGATGAACTTGCTGACGAGATCTCAAACAGTACATCGGGAAAGTGAGTAGCTACCCCTTGTCCTAACGTGTTTGTTCGTTACGAGCGCGACAAACAAGGTTTTCGGCGCGGGGCGCATAGCGGCGGCGGCTGCGGTTTGAACGCCGCGTTGCGTTACTTTGCGGCGCGTGACTCGTATATTCTCATCGCCAGGTCTGCCCTCCTGGACGAAAAGAGACGCTTGGAAGCCAGAATCGGCCAAATGGAAGAAGAGCTTGAGGAAGAGCAAAGCAACATGGAGCTTCTCAACGACCGATTCCGTAAGACCACCTTACAGGTGAGGGCCGCGGCTACCTTTGCGTAACGCCGACAGCGCGTTTCCGCTTTCTTTCCGAAATATGAGGACTTTTGGCGGTCTTTTGAAGATGGGTTTTAGAAGCTCGGCTCGCTCGGCGGCAGCGGGCCGTCGCGTGACGTCCCTTTTCTCTTTTGCCCGACAGGTGGACTCTTTGAATTCCGAGTTGGCCGCGGAACGTAGTTCCGCCCAAAAGAGCGAGAACGCGCGGCAGCAGCTGGAGAGGCAGAACAAGGAGCTGAAGGCCAAACTGCAAGAGCTAGAGGGCTCTGTCAAATCCAAGTTTAAAGCCACTATTGCCACCTTGGAGTCCAAGATCGCTCAGTTGGAGGAGCAGCTGGAGCAAGAAGCCAAGTGAGTGGATGGGGGGGGGTCGTGAGATTGCGTTATTGGCATTCCTTGTATTTAATCTAGACAGATGTGTGGTGTAGCGCATGTGCTTCATGCTAGTCCTGACTCTACGGTGATGCTCCATCATCATCATATGGCCCTTAATAATATAAAATAAATACTTACTTACTTACTTACTTACTTACACTATAGATATCTCTCTCTAGCTCTCTCTCTCTCTCTCTCTCTCTCTCTCTCTCACATATATAGCTATCGCTATTGCTATCTCTACATTACATTAATTTATAAAGCTGATTCCACAGCGCTGTTCCATTCATTAAAACAATTTGGATTCGGGAGATATTTTTCCTGTGGAGGCGGCAGGCGTTTGTTTGTTTGTTAGAATATTCTTTGTCTTGAATATCTAAGCTTCTCCAGTGATCAAACAGCAGTCAAGACCACAGCTTCTATGTCTATTAATTATGTTTATTCGATAAGAAATTATCAATTCATACAATACCGATGCTGGAACAAATGTTGATAAAAAGGTTTTGTAGGCTAAGTATCTTGGTGAGATGAAGACGAGAGAGTGGAAAGAGCGTAGAGAGAGAGACCTTGTCCTTGTCGTCAAGGTCCAAGAGAAGAACCAGCGAGAATTGGCTTTTTGTTTTAGCTGCGAGGAGGTCATTCATTGGTGATCTTGGTCAGCGCAGTCTCTGTTGAATGCTGTGGACGGAAGCCAGATTGCAGAGGGTCGAGTAGAGAGTTTGACGAGAGAAGGTTTGCCAGTCGATTTCAGTTTACTTGTTCCAGCAGTTTGTGAAAGCGGATGGTAGTTTGATGGGGACGTGTGAAGGTTTTGTTAGGATGGGGGGAAAAGGTGGCATGTTTGTTTGAATGAGGTCTTCCTCCGCAGCCGCTCAGCGATACGCGAACACCGGCTTGGAATGCGATGGCTGAGGTTTGGGGGACTGCGTAGAGTTACAGGGGCAACCATATCTAGGTCTGAGGCTAGTGTATGGTTATACTGATCTGTGTCAGGATAGGTGGAGGATGATATCTCTGAGAGCTGTGGAGTGTTGAGGTTGGTGATATTACGGTCGGTTTCCGGTGGTTTCTTAGATAGATAGGGAGCGTATGTGTGTGGTACGTGGAGATTAAACGTGAGCAGGCTGTGGTCAGACAGACAGACGGGAGAGTTAGAGAATTGAGAAATGGAACAAAGGTTGGAGAAAACGAGATCTATTAGGTGATTGATTGATTGCCAGGGTGTGTTTGTTGGGGAGTTAGTCCATTGTGAGAGTCTGAGGGAGGAGAGCGAGAGTAGTTTGGAAGCAGAAGGTGAGGACGGGTGTTAATGAGGTATATTGAAGTCTCCTAGGATTAGCGTCGGGATGATGGTGGTGGTGTTGGAAAGAACGTGTGAAAGCCATGCAGCAAAGCGATCAAAGAAATGAGATGTATGGCCAGGAGGCCGGTAGATCTCTGCAACGCGAAGAGAAAGACAGAGAGGGAATATGCGGTAGACATTGAACGGTGCGGCCGAAGTAAAGGTGAGCGAGAGCAGCGGGAGAGGTAAGGTCTGAGGGTGTCGACCGCCTTTCAACGAGTGCAAGGCGGTTGAAGCGGTTAGAGAGGGAAAGGTTGTGGACGGCAGTGAATGTATAGCAAACAGAGGGTGTATGGTGTTGGGGTGGTGGATCTAGTTACCTGTGTCCCCGTCCCCCCCGTTCCCCCTCCCGTTCTAACTCCTGTTTCAACTCCTTCGTGCCACTTTGAACGAGGCCACTTAGAACGAGAGGCCAAGCAAGCTTGAGGACAAGTGATGGGCGCCTACTCTTATAGGGCCTCTCACCCTATTGGACGGAGCCACCCATTGGTTGATTGCTCATAGGCGACGGGTGGTGCACACAACGAGGTGTCAGATTACAGGTAGGCGTGCCTACGCATCATCAACACATGTAACCCTTCGAGAGCACCAGGGGATGGAGAGAAAGATACACCTCCATAGAAGCTATCTATCACATCATTAAATATGTGCCAAATACCTATGTCATTCTATTAAATAACTAACTAATATATACCGGCGTATAAGACGACTTTGTAACCCCGGTATATCGTCTTAAAAGCGAGGGTCGTCTTATACGCCGGGTACTTACGTACCGAACGGAAGTTCCCAACAAAAGGCCAATATAAACTCTTAGGGGACGGGGGCAAGCGGAGAAAGCCGCCTCCCCTGGGCCCGTCTTCAGGGACGCGTCTGGTGAGTGAAAGATCGCGGATTCTCCCCCAATATTCCTCATCAACACACCTGTCTGTGTGTGTATATATATATGTGTGTGTGGTTGTGTAGTATATATATATATATATATACATACATATATATATATATATATATATACACACACACACACACAGGTGTGATGAGGGCAGTGTATAAATATGTATGTATGTATGGACAGGCATATGTCGTCTACATATATACATATATCTGACGGGACCGACCCGTACCCCGACTGGGTACTCCCGCCTAACGTCGCCTCCTCCTGCCGGGACACCAACAAGTAACCCCTTCGACGCCAGGCAGAACCGGCGTTGTGGATAGAAGAAGGAGGGACGTCGCCGCACAGAAGCCGCGTTGGCGCCGTGGCTACGGCCCACCCCCAAACATCAGGCAACACTCACTCACTCGGGTTCAGGTGAAAACAGGACTCCTTTATTAAAGCCAAATACAGAGGTGTATATATACACAAATAAGAAAAGGGGGCAAGACAAATAATATCACATGATCCAATTACCATGGCTGGAAGGAAGTAATCGGATCAAATCCTGCAACACAATATCCGGGGGAAGGACAGGATGTCACGAGACATAAATAATGACATTAACAGGGAAATGACAATAGACATATCATTGGCTTGAGACAGACAAGGGCCAGGATACAGGGATCACAGGAGCTCACGGGATTAACAGCTACCTGTTTGTTTGTTGTTATGTAATTGATTGATAATTACGTATGCAGCAGTCATACCTACAGGGGGTCTTAAGACAAGGGCCAACTCACACGATAACAGGGGAAACACTTCTTCACACCGATACAATTAACAATTCAAAGACAATTGCATGATTTTACTATTCCCGTGACGTAAAGTCATGATTTTATGACAAGACACGGAGGCTCCTATTGCTTAACTCTTTCTTTACCGGAACAAATAGCAGCAAGGAAGTTTGCACAGAAAAAGTAAATGGCCCCAACAGCCAATCGCCACACGGTATACAGTATAACACAGGTCTCCTCCCGGAAATCCTCCTCTTTCTTTGATAGGCGAACTAGGTCAGAACCGCCAAACGAAACGTCCGCCGTGAAACTATAAGACCAAAAAGCCGGAACCTCCGCAGAACCAAAGTGGGAACGAAGAACTCGCACAAGTAGATCAAGCTGTAGGGACATAAGAAGAAAAACAAGAATCCACAGGTTAATTCCAGTGCCTGGAAATGGATAACAACAAACAGGACACCCAATAATACATAAATGGCATAAACCATACTCGAAGAAAAAAGGAAACGCATGACCGGATAGCCGCGTATAAACGAGAGATCAACAATAAACAAGAACAAATAAAGATGACATAAATAACATTACCATCATACAAACCATAACAATCGGGCAGGAGGGAAACAATACTCGCCTCCGTGTCTTTAATAAAATCACCACTTTACGTCACGGTAATAGTCAAATCGTGCAATTTTATGCCAAGACGCGGAGGCTCCTATTGCAAGTTCAAAGCTGAGCAACGATAGGAGAAAACGTGCGCGACGAAGGTCGGAAATAAAACTCCACTCCGCTGCCTTCATTAAATCCTCTAAACGGCCACCAAGACTGATGACTTTTGTGGCCGCCGCACTCCTAGAGGAATGAGCCCCAAACACAGAGGCGTCTACTCCGGCAAGACCCAGAACTCTCTTCTTCAACCGTCGGGCCAAGGTCGTAGAGGAAACTGGAGCGAAAGGAGCCTCGAAGGAAATAAAAAAGGTTGGGATGAGAGCTGCGCCAAGTTCAGATTCCTTAAGACAGGCCACAGGACACAACGAAGGAGTAGATGGAAACGCCGGGTAAGAAACAGACGCGATAGAGGTCTTGGTACGCCTGGAGATATTAAAAGTAACCCCTGAAGGGTCAAAAGAGCGACCGTCAACATCCAAGGCACGAACATCCGCTACCCCTCTTACGGGAAATTAGACATAGCAGGGTAAGTCATTTAGCCGACAAGTCCTTAAGAGAAAGGCCCTCGTTTAGCAGCCAAGAAGCTAAAAAGGAAAGGACACGAGAAACATCCCGAATAGCGAGGGCGGGGAGGCCCGCTAAGCCCGGCGCCCTTCATCAAGCGACATACCAGCGGCCGTTGCCCTACCGGACCACCATCGAAGCCATCGCGAGACGCTGAAATCGCCCACCGGTAGACGTCGATGGTACGGCAAGCTCTGCCTTCGTCAAAGAGAGACGAGAGAAACTGGAGAACTGCATTCGGAGGTGCAGAAGAGGGATCAAAGTCCCTAGCCAAGCACCAATCAATCAGACCAAATTCGCCAAGCCGATCCATAAGCCTTCCCGGTTCCCGGGGGCCCGCGACTCTGCCAAGTCCGTGGAGTGACCGAGGTCCCCGGAAAGCAGCCACGCCACCAGGCGTAGCGACCCGTCCAGAATCAAAGGATGAGAACGACCCTCCGGACTCAGCAGAAGCAGAGGCGAGTGGGGTAACAACCTGGGAGGAGCGATCGACAACTCAAACAACGGAGGAAACCGCGGCTGAGACCTCCAAAGCGGAGCGATGAGCACCGGTCGAACACCCCGGCGACGAACCCGCAGTAAGGTACGTGGTATCGTGGAAAACGGGGGAAATGCGTATCGGGTGCCCCCGGCCCAATCCTGCGCCAACGCATCTACCGCCGACGCCTCTGGATCGGGTCTCCAGCTGAAGTAACGTGGAAAGCTGCGTGTCGAGTCTGGAGGCCAACAGGTCCGTACAAAAAGGACCCCAGATCGAAGCCATAGAACGGAACACCTCCGCATCCAATCTCCAATCGCCGGAGTCCCGCAGATAGCGAGAAAACCAATCGGCCGCCGACTTGCGCAAACCAGGTAGGTACTCCGCTTGGACCACAATGTTCCCGCTGAGGCGGAAGTCCCAGAAAAGTGTCGAGCCAGATCTGCTAGGGACTCGGAGTCGGTTCCGCCGAAATGATTGACGGACCGTACCGCCGAAACATTGTCCGTCCGGAGCCCGATCCTTGGAGAAACTGCGGACGGCAAAGGACCCGGCAGGTAACTCCAGAGAGTTGATATGAAGACCGGCTTCTTCCGGAGACCACCTGCCTCCCGTAGCGAGACCTTCGCAATGAGCACCCCAACCGCGAAGGCTGGCATCCGAATCGATGGTGAAATCCGGACGAGGCCCGACAACGGCCTTGCCATTCCACGCTTCCACATTCCGTATCCGCCGCTGCAACTCGATCTTCCAATCCGAGTCCAGAGAAACCAGGTCCGCGTAGGAAGCCCCCTTCGCGCAGATGAGCGATTTTCAAGCGTCGGAGAGCCCGATAGCGGAGCGGAGCCGGAAAGATCGCTTGGATCGAAGATGTGAGCAAACCCACAATCCTGGCCAGGAAACCAGGTGAGACGGTCGGGCGCCGCAGGGCCCGAGTCGGTTCCTCGCGAATAGAACGAATCTTGGAAGTCGGGAGACTGAGCATCTCTAGATCTGCGTCTGCCGTGAATCCCCAGAAACTCCATCCCGCGGGAAGGAGTCATACAGGATTTCACCTCGTTGATGAGGAAACCCAGTTCCGAAAGGAAGGAAATCGACAAGTGGAGATGAGATAGTAGAGCGTGACGATCCTGAGCCATGATCAGGATGTCGTCCAAATAAATGATGAGTCTCACCCCTTGCGTGCGAAGCCACTTGGTGAAACACCAAGGAGCCGACGAGAGCCCAAACCGGAAGACACGTAAAGCGCCATCTCCATTGCAGGAGATCTCGCCACCGCTCCGCCGCGGGGACCGCGAGGTAGGCATCTCGCGGATCCAATTTCACCATCCAATCGTTCCGTAGCAAGAAATCGCTAAGGAGATGAATCCCCTCCATCTTGAAATGGCCTGTAACGTACCAAAAGGTTTCATGATCTTAAATCGATTACCGGACGGAAACCGCCGCCCTCCTTTTGAACTAGAAACGGGTTGCTGACGTAACCTGGATTTTCGTCGGAGGCCACCTCTGTAGCGCCTTTCTTCCTCAAAGAGGTCGATTCGGCGTCTACGAGCAGTTGATCCTGTTGGGAAAACATAATAGGAGAGGGAAGGATCCGCCGATGCGGGTAAGAGGTCAGTTCTATCGCGTAACCTCGGACGCGATCTAGGACCCACGTATCTGCCGTAAGCATTTGCCAAGATTGGGAAAAATGACGGAGACGTCCGCCCGCCCGAAGAGGGAAACAAGGGATGGTTAGTCGTGTACTCACCATAGGGACGTCGATGACCTCTTCCGTTCGGAACCCCTGGATCGCCACGGTCCGGCTCGGGAAGGGAAGAACGGCGAGGGTTGTTTGTTTGAACTCCCGACGAGGAGGGAGTTGTTGCGTCAAGGAGCCTCTGGAAGTTCCGGAAGAACTGAATGCGTTACGGCCGCCCAGACGGCCCCTGAATCTGCCGGCCCTGGTGGAAACCCGAGGTTCAAATACTCTTCTCATTGACGATTGGGCTTTGTCCAGTGCAGTGAAAGCCCCAACAAATTGTCCCGGTTCTTTGATGAAAGAATCTCCAAACAGGAGGCCCTGTGCATCTTTCCCCGCGATGCAAATAGCCCGTTGGATCCGCCCCAAGAGGGTGTCTGGGTCAACAGATTCCCCTTTCTCTTTGGCATGGGACGCCAATTCAAATAGCTTAGTTAATGGGCCAAACACATCCGAGTGTTTATCTTGGCAGGATTTAAGGGCAGACTCGAAACCCTTCCTAGGGTTCCAGCCACATTTGGCCAAATATTGGACCGTTTTTGGGTCCACCGCAGGGGTTTCACAAACTTTATTAGGGACGATGGGGCGTGGGCATTCTGCTCGTAATTTATTTCTCGCCGATTTAGATAAAGGGCGCCTGACCCGTTGCAATATGGGAAGACGGTACCCATTCTGAGGAGCGAGGGTGGTGAAGACTCTCTGGGTCAAACAGGCAGTCACCCTGAGGATCAAGAATCCCTGGCGAGGATGAAGAGTGAGAGACCTTTGGGTCCTCTCGTTTGGGGGAACCTGGTTCCAAGGAATCAAAAGGTTCCTCGTCAAAATCAGAGGAATCCTCAGGTGATACGACCTCCTCAGCGGAGTCAGGCTCCGAATCCGACTCCTCGGGGAGTGTCTCAGCACACTTTTGATACAGGTACAAAGCGGCATTTTAACCCTCTGAGTTGTAGGAGGAGCAGCGTTTCCACGTCTGGCACACACACAGGGTTAAAACCACATTTACGAGACATGTTTTCGGGGGGGTCTTTAGCGAGCAAAAGAGAACAAACCGCGGCCGAACTACGCCGGCAACATAACGAGGGAAACAACAAAGTCGGACATATCGGGAGAGACAACGGTAAGTAAATATAAGTGGAATAATAACCCGAAACGGGGAAAAAAAAACACATAAAATAATCGCAACCGAAGGGAAACACCAAGGAAAAATAAACAAGCATATAAATGACGGAAGAAATATGATAAATAATACGATAAATCAAAAACCAAGATAATAAGGAATAAGCGGAAAATATATATAACAATAGAAATACGGTGTATATATAGTCAATGTAGAAGCAAATACACTGGATGATGCTTATCTGATCCAGTGAGCAGCAAAGAAAGAGGAGGATTTCCGGGAGGAGACCTGTGTTATGCTGTATACCGTGTGGTGATTGGCTGTTGGGGCCATATACTGTTTTACTTTTTTCTGTTCAAACTTTCTTGCTGCTATTTGTTCCGGTAAAGAAAGAGTTAAGCAATAGGAGCCTCCGTGTCTCCGTGCCATAAAATCAGCCTTCTTCCTACCACAGGATGTCCAGCAGACGTTGGTACAGTTTTGAGACTCTGAGTGCTAAAACATGGGGTACATCAGCCAGGGGCGTACCTAGAGTATTTGGCACCTGGGGCGGATCCTGTATG
>VKOC01004629.1:0-40072 GCA_009364415.1 Spea multiplicata
TGTGTATAGAAACAGCAGGAAACGGCTTTATAAATTAAACGGGGGAAATAAACCCCATTATTCTTCTAATAAATGCCTCTCAAAGTCACATAAAAAGTCCAGGTAAAGCCCCGTCACCCGCGCCATCAAGCGAACGCGTCCCTGCTCCTCTGCTGGGCTTTGAGAGCGCGTCGCCACATGAACGAGGAACAAGAAGCCGTAAAGCGGAAGAGAAATTTATAGAAACGCAGAGACGGACTCGTGATAACACGGCGGCGGGGACGATGAATAAGAAGTGGTGCGCGGGAGATAGAAGCGAAAACCTTTGCTGTCGGTGCGAGGACGGGGCGGCGGGAGGGACGGGGAAAATGTATAAATGTTACAATGAAAAATTACGAACTTACCCTACAAAAGGCGGTGGCGAGCGGAAGCAGCTGAGCGGCGATGCTGTATTCCTCGGAAGTCGAACAATCCTTCAAAAGAACACAGAAGAAAAACATTAATCAGCAGACCCAGAAAGAGGCTCCATCCGCTAAACGGTAATCACACCGGCTGTACGTCTGCCTCTCGCTATGAGGTCCCTTTAAACACTTAAAGCGTTCGTCTCGTTTGAATAATATTTTCATCGGCTAAACACTTTTCCCATAATATCAGCCCCGATGTTGAAAACTCAAGCAGGCGTTGAGGCCGGTGTTGGGAAGTTAAACATCAGCCAGATGGCTCCCTCGATGCACCTGCGCGGCGCGGGGAACAGGTGCACAAAAGCTTTCCGTTACTTGAACCGGGACAGAGAGCCGGATCCGGGGGCCGCGGCCGTTAAATAAACACAGATGTAAAAACGCCAAACATTTCACTCGGGTTTTACGATAAAGCTCTCTGCTGAAGTATCACTTGGCCGAGTGCACGCGCCGTCCGCCGTGCCGTTTATTTACAAATCTTTAAAGAGCAAAAGACAAATTGAGGTATTAAGTGCCGGTCCCGGGGGGCTCCGGCAGTCACGCAGGTAAAGACCGAGCCGTGAGGGGGCCGGGGGCCGCTGATGCCGCTGAAACCATCTTTCACGTATAAGTTCATTATATTAATGAAAGCATTGGCTGGGGCCCCGGAGGGCCGCTCTCTATAGTTATATTGCCCAGCGTTTAGGTAATAAGGGAACGTTTATCATTCCGACTGACATGTTTAGCAATAAGTAGATGGTGGTTTAGTATAGACTGACGGTTTGGCAGTCGATTTTGGATAAAATATTCTGACAGTTGGGGGTGGATTCGTATACCCCGTTATTGCTGCCTGTTGGTGGCGTGTGACATACCCCGTTAGTCTGACAGTTGGGGGTGGATTCGTATAACCTGTTAGTCTGACAGTTGGGGGTGGATTCGTATACCCCGTTAGTCTGACAGTTGGGGGTGGATTCGTATATACCCCGTTATCGCTGCCTGTTGGTGGCGTGTGACATACTCCGTTAGTCTGACAGTTGGGGGTGGATTCGTATACCCCGTTAGTCTGACAGTTGGGGGTGGATTCGTATATACCCCGTTATCGCTGCCTGTTGGTGGCGTGTGACATACTCCGTTAGTCTGACAGTTGGGGGTGGATTCGTATACCCCGTTAGTCTGACAGTTGGGGGTGGATTCGTATATACCCCGTTATCGCTGCCTGTTGGTGGTGTGTGACATACTCCGTTAGTCTGACAGTTGGGGGTAGGTGACTGTCTTTGTCGGGTTACTGGACTCGTGTCTCTGGCAGTTGATGTTGAGAAGCTGTCACTGGTAACAGTCACAGCAGCGAGGGCAGGAATGGGACGCGCACTTTAGGATATAGAGGCAAACAGGGCCATTTCAGGGCCGAGTCCCGCGCCTGTCCCCCTGCGGTGCTGGGCGTCCCCTTGGTTTGGGCTGTCGGAGGAGTTGAGGACACTTTCTGTCGGGATCCCTGTTGCGAGACCTGATGCTCGGTGGAATCCCCCCCCCCCGTCTCTGAACATCTGATCTTTCTTAAGCAGAAATGCCATGCGTGTTTGAGGGAAGCGTAATGAGGCCCCGGGCAATAAAGCCGAGCGGAGTCCGCCTGTAACCCCCTCGCGAGGAAATGGTTGGGATGCCGCGCTGCCACGGAGCTTCTCATTCACAGCAAGAGCCCCACCACCGCTGCCCCGTCCACTGCTTCAACTACTCCAGCTGCGACACACGGTGCAAAAACACAAGGGAAGGGACACTGCGGCAATAACCACATAACGGGCCGAGGTCTCTCTCCCTGCCCCCGCAGACCATAGGTAGACATCGACCATAAAACCCGGACGGGGAAACCACTGGAGGCGACAACCAAGGGGCTTCCGCTACATGCAACCCATCAGCCCCTTACAGCGTCTATATGGAGGACAGGGAGAGAGGGACCTCCCGTGGGAACGGACTACAATCCCCATCATCCAATGGATACGGCTGAAGCTGAATTCCAGTTCAATGGTTGGAATGTCCGGTACATGCTTGCACCGGAGGGTGTATGCGAAGGACTGACTGCCCCCTAACCAGCCGGTGATAAGAATAGAAGACGGTGAGTCCCGGCATATTATACGGCACGGGGCGCGGACCAGGAGAAAGACGACCCCCACCCACTCTGTGCATACAACGCCTCCCCGGCAGCGCAGACATCGTATAAACGCCGTATAAACCCCGCAACAAATGCTTCCATTCCACGCTCGGCCCGCTGCGGCCCCGACAGCATCCCAGCCACGCAGGCCCGGAAGGATCACCGCTAGACGGCAAATATCACAAAGTGCAAGAAGCTAGAAGGACGTCTAACGCCGTTACACTTACATATCGTTTACATACGGCCCCCGACGGCGTGCTTTACGGAGGAGATGGGCGCATCGCACGGACATTTTTATTACCAGTAGGAGATCTTACGGCCGGCGGTATTTATTTCCCATATAAATTCAATAAACAGCGCGTTTAAAGACGTTTCTATAAATATTTGGATTCTTCGGTCTCTGCAGCTGGAATCCGGGGAAAAGTTTGAAGCTTCTGTCACCCGGCTAAGGAGAGAGCGAGACGTTTCCATCGCGCGTTCCGCCTGCCGCTGTTTCAGGACCGCCGGGGGGGGGGGGGGGGGTTTTAAAACGCAGAATATAAAAATGACAAATTTGGGGGAAATCAATTTTATATTAAATACGAGACTAAACACAACAGGTATTGGCACTGAGAGAAGCTCACGAGTCTTGGTTTAGCCCAAAACTTTAAACCGCCGGCCGGTCGGGGGGTCCGCGTTTCCCCGGGGCAGTTTATTCTGCCGGCTCAGCAGCCGTCACATGGGTCATCATCACAACGTACGTGACGTTCAGCACCGTCCCGGCCGCGCTACGCTGTGTCAGCTCCTGGCTGCGCCTCGTCCGGCATTAAGCGGATTATTCGGCTGTAAGGTCGGGGGGGGGGGGGGGGCATTAAAATGTTTTGTTAATTAAAACCTTGGCAGAGCGCAGTCCTCACACCACTCGCCGGCCACAAACCTATCTGGGGGACGAGGATGCACTCCATATAAATATCGCTCACAATATCAGTCGTGGAACTCACAGGCGCGGAAGGGGAACGGGCGGCAGCCGACGCGTTTTACATTTAGGTGAAAGATCTTTTTCTCCCCACGGCAGCTGGATGGACAGACAGGGATGTTCAGTCTAGAATATCGGTGTCCTTTACACCGTCCGGTACGTTCACCGTAGGAGTGACATAACCATGAAAATAGCTTTTAAGAGAAACGCGTCAATCGTCACGTTTTATCAGGCCCTTTCCCGACGTCGGCCCCCCGCCGCCCCGCGTAACGATGAGCCGGCAGATCATTCAGAGACTTCTGGCCGCGAGTCACAAACTAAATTTAGAACTTTGTTCCCCATCAGGAATAGCTCAGCCCGTCCGCGTGGCTCGGTGTTTGCCATCTTGGCCAAAGCTAAATGCCACTCATTGTCCCTGAAAGCCCCCGCCGGCCCCCTAATAAAACAATCCTATTAGAGTCGGCTAATTCGTTATTAAAGTGGATTTAGTTCTCTGAAACGTTTGTTTTGTGGCGATTGGGGGTGAATAGAAATCGCGTAATCTGCACATCCCGTAAGATCGGCCCTGGGAGGAGAGGACCATCGATCCGCGTCGGGCTGAAATCTCAGAGATCCGGCCCCAAAACGCACGAAACACACAGCAGGTGGAAAGGCTTTTCTGCGATAAGAACAGGACTCCGGGGGAAAGCGCTCTGCACGGGAAGTCTACCTGGTACCCGGGACCGGTTATATTTAAATAAAGGTAAAAAGGGGGAAAATAAAGATTTTCAACGCAAAAAATACAGGAGAAATTCTCAGATTTTTTTTCACGTGATTTCTCCATATTTTTTGTTAAAAGACGAAGATGGGAGAATTGAATAAAAGTTTGTGATGAGCAACACATTAATAACGCTTTTACAACGTTTCCCAAAATTCCTACAGACGCCTCATTATTAGTAACGATGTAATATCCCGCCATGCGCTAACGTGTATGGGGGTCCCGCCTCCCCCCGTTCCCGATATATGTGCATCTTCAGTAACCAGCAGCAACCCCCCCCACACCGTATACACAAATATATACGAATCAGATGCTGCGACCACAAGCCATGCGCGCTAAAACTCCCCCCGGGGGGCTTCAGGGGACTTATTGCTTAAATATGAGCTGCCAGAGTAATTTATACTTCGCAGCTTGAAACGCGAGGCATGTGCTTTCCAGACGCGAGAGCCGATCAGCTGGAGAGCTCCGCTCCGTGACCAAGCATTTTATACTCTCTGCAAACCCCAGCGATCCGAGGAACAGACTGTCAGCTCCTAGGAGCCGGGCCCCTCTTCTCGCTCTGCCCCGGGCTCTGGTTATCTTATTGGCGGATCGGAGGTTTTCGTCCTCCCCACTGGAGTAGGGCTTCGGAATCTGCCATCGTTCCATAAATACAATGTAACGGCGAATACAAACGTATCACCCCGCGGTGAATAACACTCCAGGGCCGAACGCGGTGTGCGGGGAGGGCGACCTCATTCCCGGGGTCACTCGCCTGCAACTTACATCCCACAAAATCCCAAAACAGACCCGTTTTGGGAACCATATATACAGCGTTTTATGAAACGAGTGCGTCTTCCCGGCTTTCCCCCCGCGGAGGGCGTCACGACCCGGCCAGCGACTTCCGGATTCGGGGGAAACTCCGCTACCCCTCTGGGTTTTTTGATCCCATTAGAAGCCGACTGGGAGATCCCAAACCGAGAAAAGAAATAAACCTCTTAACCCTTAAACGGTGCATTTCTCTCCGTCACGCTGGTAACGGTTAGAATAGAATTCATTCTCTTTGGACCCAAGAAAAGGTTTGGTGACATTTTACATCATCCAAGAACGCTACGAGAATTCTAAAGCTGTTTAATATAATTGGCCCCAAAACGAATCAAACCACCAATGGCCCTCATTAATGGCCTAATAGCCGCGTAACACGGTTACTCGGGAAAAGAAAGCCGCAGACGTTTCTAAAAATACCAGCTCAGGTTGTGTTCTGAATTCCGCATTTCTTTGGGTAAAATATTCACCGCTGGGTGGTTTCTCTCTTTTTTTGTGTATTCATAAAATTTCCCTGATGTTTCTTTGTTTTAATGACACATTTTATTTTCGCATCGCTTTGTAAAGGAGGCTCAGAGAACGGGACGAAGGGGCCTTAAAAATGATCTTTTCTAGGCAGGCTTTGCAGTGAACGTTTAATCCACTGAAACATTTTCAGAATAAGAACAGAATGACCCATTATACAAAAAATTAAAAGGTTTTCCAAAAATCTGTTTTTTACACACAATGTGATGTGCCCCCCCACCACCAAAAGAACATTACAGCCCTAACCCTAAATTCTAAACAATGATCTAGAGAGGCCGTGCTGGGGCGACAGACCATCTATCTACTACCCCCTAATGGGCTTGTAACACCCGGACAACGAGGGCATCTGGATTCCCCCACCCCCGGCGGCTGGGTTCGCCTTTTAAATGCTGGGGGGCCTTTAAATGCTGGGTGCCGACACCGGAAGAGAAGGAGGCAGCTAACTCTCAAAGAGAGGCACCGGGGCCACTGCGGGCCGATCGAGGCCGGACTCTGAAACGATCGGCATCTCTGTAAGGAAAAGGCCCAGATGGCGACCATCAAACCCACGGCTCCCAGCGCCTTCTAAAAATGTCCGGAACGGAGCAGCAAGGAGATTAATAACGGGGGGGGGCGGGTAAATCATGCGCTGATTGTAAATAAGAGATTAAAATAGTCCTAGGAACGTATAGCCCTTTCGGAACCGTTAACCGCTTTTCTAAGCCCGTGTTTATGGAAGCGATGAAAAATGTTCTGTATCTGAGGCCAGTTATGCAACCGTTCGCCGTTCATAATAAATCCTCAGATTTACAAATATTTGCCTTATTCAGACTTCTATCAGACATCAAATCCATCACATAAATAATGAATAAATAAATAAAACTGCAGGGATTCTGTAAGGAAAACTATGATTTTTTTTAGCAATATTTCTGACGGGAAAAGAGGGATTATTCTGAGAAATGCAGCTCCAGAAATAAAGTTTGTGTTCAGTGAAAATTGGCGAGCCAGCCCTGTATAATGTGTAATGAAATTGGTGAGCCGACCCGGTATAATGTATAGTGAAATTAGTGAGCATATGCTCCCTGGGGTCGGCCCTTCATAATGTGCACTAAGGCAGGGCGCGGACGATGTCCCGGGTTACTGATCAAACACCCGGACCCGGCGGCCGCTGTATATCAGACTCAGCCCACGAACCAGCGCAACCCGTGCCAGAACACGGGGCACACAGTGCTGCCCTCTACACAGGACGCCGCAGTGGTTTCTGCAAGGGCCGGGGGCCGTGGGATACATATAATACTAACATCCGTGTATCAGTACCTGCAGCGCGCAGTTCATCATGCGCACGACGTAATCAAACTGCGCGTGGCTGAGAATGGCGCGGTTCTGTTGGACGTGCAGCCCAAGCTCCTCCGTCAGGCACTGCCGGGCCGCCTTTCCCTTCAGAGCTCGCAGGGCAGCCGGCAAAGTCTGAAAAACAAGAGAAGCCGAATCACCAAACGCGTCACGCCGTTCATTCAGTAACTCATTCGGCCCGTTTTATTCTTTGAAAGTAAGTTGGGGTCTCGGACCGATCCGCGCGTCATGACTATTTGTTCAACGTGTGTAAAAGGCAAAAGATAAAATGATGTCAATAAAGCCGGTTGATTATCTAAAATAAATATTTACTCTGTGCAGGAAGAATGCGCCGCAGCTTCCCGCCGGCTCCGACGGTCCGGGTTTGTTGAGAATATTTTAATGAACAGACCGGTTTATTGTAACGTCGGATGGAAGAACCGGAACCAGAAAACAGAGCGTCAGAAAGTCCATACGGAATCACGAGCCTAAACCCCCCGGCAGCAAGGCAGTCGGTTTGAACGGGAGGCGCGATGCTCTGCGGGCGGCGGGGGAGGCGCGATGCTCTGCGGACGGCGGGTGAGTGGAAGCATGGACTGTATTCCTAGTGTCTGAGCTTCTAACGCAGCCACAAGGAAGACTGATGGGGGGATCAAGATGTCCCAAATACTTGTTATGAGCGCGGCCGGCACGGCGCAGGCTGCGTGTTCCCTGTCACACGGCGGCTCCTCGTATCACAGACGGCTGGGGTAAGTGGGGCTGCCCAAGTGTTTTGGGCCTAAGTATATACTGAGAAGGGGCTCATCCGTCTGCCCCGCACACAGCGGCTCCCAGATATAAAGCGGGTTACTGGCGGGATGCCCCCGAGAGGGCAGAATCGTATCGCACCCCGTGTGTTCTGAACGTCCCAGCCGGGGTATGACCAGAAAACGCTCTTCCAAACCTACAGGATGGCCTTTCGTAAAGCTCCGAGGCTTTGAAGTCGCCGGGGATGAGTGACGGACGAGGCATTAAGCAGTTGGCAGCATCTCAGAGTAAAAATAAAGTGTTGCAGACATGACAAACGACAGCGAAGTCACAGAAAGACCACGATGACATCGCAATGTAACACGCAAGGCACGCCATTAATCACGGCCCCCACGCTACCTACAGATGTGAAGAGATCGCTTTAAACGCCGCGGTGGGAAAATTCCAGGGCCGCTAATACACAGCGCCAATAAATTCACATGAGATACAAAGGCAGCTGTTTGCGTCGGAAACGCTCAGGGTACTTATAGTCAGAATGCCATATACCGGACCGTCTCCCAACACGCTACTTACACGGGACCGGCGGGCAAAAGCAAATGATTCGGGGTCCGAGGTACAGACCCCAAACCTCTTTCCAGGTCAATGCCGCAGTACTTGGATCTACGCGGCATCCACATTATACATAAAGAGTGGGCCGGGCAGCCGAGGGGGCAGCGGCGGGATTTACCTTCTCCGTCTCCAGGATTTTGTTCTCGAAGACACACGCGATGCAGTTCCGGACCACCTCCAGGCGCCGCGCGCTGTTAAAAACACAACTTTGTTTGTCCACGATGGAAACTGGCGGAAGGAGAAGAGATAAATGAATACCCCGAGCGTGGAATTTCAGAATTGTGCAAATTCCACTAAACACACAGAAAAAATATCATCAAATTCCAGTTTCAGGACCTGAGACGTGGCTGGGGATGTTTTTCATTAAGTGAAAGGTCACGGGGAGAACACGCGTCTCGTGGCCACAGTCTTACATTAGATGTTATTACGGAGCGGATGGACATGGTCTTCAGTTTGGGGTATTTTACATTCATTTTTTGGCCCGTTGGGGTCCAAATTAACTCCGCGCAGGAGACAGATCCGACTGCCCACAACATGTGTCGCAAGAGTCATGTATGTTCCCGAAGGCAAACGCGTCTATCTTGTTTTCACAGAACAAGCCGTGTCGATGTCTAAAATATAACACGTGTGCCGAACCCCCCCGCTTCCCGTCAGTAACTTATAGGAAGAATCCGACTCGCTTGCTTTACATCAGGTTACGTGACGCCTAATAATGATTATCACCGACTGCTGATAAGGAGAAGCAGCACAGAGGATCACGAAAGTAAAGAGAAGGCTTAATCATGAACACAAAGACTGAACATAAATAAATGCTGCGCTGGTTAAATCCAGGGGCTGCGCTGGTTAAATCCAGGGGCTGCGCTGGTTAAATCCAGGGGCTGCGCTGGTTAAATCCAGGGGCTGCGCTGGAAATGCTGACAGCTGGCAGGTTCTCGCTGGATGCCTGGGTCGGATCCCTAATCGGCGGCCGCAGCGTGTCATGGAGCGTGTGCACGGTGCAAGTGCCCTCTGTACATATTAACCCCATTAACCCCTTAATAAATTAACTGGTCTTTCGCCATCCGGACAGGGGAGTGATGAACCCGTATTAAATCACCCGTCTCCGAGTGTAACTATGACACGTTCCTTATAGCGGCGGGGGCGTAATAACGCGGTAATGACTCGTTAAAAACTCGTTAATAACCTACCAACGGGCGACCCTGCCGGGACCACGCACTTCTTGTCTATGCGGTTGGCGAGGGAGGCGTTCTGGCTTTTATTGAGCGCCTCCTGGAGAAGCTCCTGCACCCGGGGCTCGTTAACCTTTGGGAACGGGAGCACGTGGACGCGTAAGTGGGACCCCTCCGTTGGTTTCGGAACCTTCTGGAATGCCATGTGAGGATTTGGATTTTCCTGAACAGAATTCAAATAAATGGTATTATTGGAAACGCTCATTATTCAAAGTCTGGAGACGGTCGGGATGGCGGACAGAATTCCCGGCCGGACATGCGCAGGCGATGATTGTAAAAAGCTAATATTTGGATCTCGCTTACATTTTTGAAGAGCTGCTCCGCGAGCTCCCTGACGCGTCTCACTATCTCCCCAGGGCTGCTTTGTTCGTCATCCTTTATTCTCTCGGCTTCAAAGGAGACCAACTGGCAAAAAAATAAATCAAGACATGAAACAAATGGGAAATCACAGAACCTGCCACCCCAAAGACTGAGATTCCTCGGCCTCGGATAATATTTAGCTCCTGGTGAGGGATCTCCGCTCGGGACTTTGGCCAAAACTGGAACCAGATGTCTGCCCCGTTCCAATCTGTTTAATTCCTTGTATTACTGATTACAGGCCATGCGCGATCTACGTACAGAATCATAACACAACATCAATCTTATCTGCTCTGAGCAGTTTATTTAAATCCATAAAACGTCTCAAGCTATGGCTGATTAATCTCTTTTTAAGTTCTGACACAACGTTCCCAGGAATCCCATTTGGAAATTCTTAACTACACCAAAGAATCATTCCATCCAAAGCCCTTCAGCAAGCATTTTACAGAACAGGTGAATGGACAACAGAACCCTCATCATATGTATATGTGTGTGTGTATATATATATATCTATATATATATATATATATATATATATGTGTTTATATTACAGGCTCAAACGTTTGGGGTCACTTTGAAACTTCCCTTGTTTGAAAGAAAAGCATTATTTTCCCCATTAAAATAACATGAAGTGGATCAGAAATCCAGCGCAGACGGCGGGGTTAATGTTGTCAATTACTCTTTGTAATTTTTAATGGAATCTTTTCATAGGCGTACAGAGGCCCTTTATCACTCCCATCACTCCTGTGTCCCAATGGCCCTTTATCACTCCCATCACTCCTGTGTCCCAATGGCCCTTTATCACTCCATCACTCCTGGGTTCCAATGGCCCTTTTATCACTCCCATCACTCCTGTGGTCCCAATGGCCCTTTATCATCCCATCACTCCTGTGTTCCACTGGCCCTTTTATCACTCCCATCACTCCTGTGTTCCAATTGCACGTTGTGTTCGCTGATCCAAGTTGAAGTTTTGCAATTCCTTTTGTAATTATGTTATATATGTATATATATATTGGAGAATGTGAGTAAGAAACCCCCAAAAAACACCACCAGGTCAGAGTTCAGTATCATTAAATTGCGCTTCAGCATTAGTTTCCAGTGCAGCTCCTTGAGATCACGCGTGTTTTTAGCAGGCGTGTTACATGTCTAGGTGTGGGGTCATTTGGCTGGCGACCCATCGCTGAAGTGCAGCACCGTACCTCATCGAAGAGATCGCAGGCTCGGTACGGCGGCCCCCGCTCTGACACAAAGCCGGCGAATGACATCCCGTTCAGGACTTTGGTGAGGAAATCATTTTCAATCAATCCTCGCTGACCCAGGAAGGCGGCCTGCGGACGGAAACATCAGCAGAGATCCACTCATCAGATCCACTCATCAGATCCACTCATCAGATCCACTCATCAGATCCACTCATCAGAACCCGGGCCTTCGCTTCTTAGTATTAAAAATACATTAATGTGCGCAATCTGGCGATATTTGAGTTAATTTGAGCGAATTAGTTTCTCGCTGCATCCCATCTCCCTGTCACAAGTGGACGAAGGCAGTGATTTTGCCCCCGGGGGCACGCGGCTCACCTTGTGGAAGTGAATGACCGGTTCAGCGTGGATCCGGATGAGTTGAAGGCAGGATCTGTATCCCTGCAAAATCTGAGCAAATAGTCGGAGGAAGACGGCTCGCACCTCTTTATCCTGCAGGGGTGGGGGGAAAGTTGAAGATAACGTGACTTTTCCTGTATGGTAAACACACGGCAATGGGTGACACCAAAAAACCCCAGGAGAGGCAGTGGCTCCCCCCCCCCAATGGTTCTTCTGAACCTCTGCTGCGGGATGAGGATTATAGGACCAGCGTGGGACATCCCTGACGTGCCTGACCCCCGGGGACTGCCTAAACTCTTCAATACAGAGACATCAAACAGAACAGAGAGACCGCAGTAATAAGAAAAGCTCCGTACCAGCATCTTCACGTGAGACTTCGAGGTGCGCAGCGGCGGGAAGGCATTATCTGCCACCTCCAGGTCAGGGTGCAGGATCTGCAAACACAGAAACCGATCTTACTGAAACAGAGTATGGAAGGAGAACCCAAGAGAGCCGAACCCCAGAACCGTGCACATAGGAGGACCCCACAGCGAGGACCCTGGGTACCGTGCACATAGGAGGACCCCACAGCGAGGACTCCGGGTAACCGTGCACATAGGAGGACCCACAGGCGGACTCTGGGTAACGTGCACATAGGAGGACCACAGGCGAGGACTCCCGGTACCGTGCACATGGAGGGACCACAGAGATGGATCCCGGGTACGCGTGACATAAGGACCCCACAGCGAGGATCTGGGTACCGTGCACATAGGAGACCCACAGCGAGAATCGCGGGTACTGCACATAGGAGGACCCAGCAGCGAGGACTCCGGGTATGTGCAACATAGGAGGACCCCACAGCGAGGACTCGGGTACGCGTGGCCACATAGGAGGACCCAGCGAGGACTCGCGGGTAACGCGTGCACATATGGAGACCCCACAGCGGGGATCCTGGGTACCGTGCACATAGGAGGACGCGCCACTAGCGAGGACTCCGGGTACGTGCACATAGAACGGACCCACAGAGAGGACTCCGGTCCGTGCACCTAGGAGGACCCCCAACGAGAGAGGACTCGGGTACCGGTGCACAATAGGAGGCCCAACACAGCGGGACTCCGGTACGTGCACATAGAGGACCAAGCGAGGAACCTCCGGTAACCGGCACATAGGGGACCCCACAGCGTGGACTCTGGTACGTGGCACATAGGAGGACCCCACAGCGAGGACTTCTGGTACCGTGCACATAGGAGGACGCCCACAGCGAGACTCGGGTACCCGTGCACATAGGAGGACCCCACAGCGAGGACTCCGGGTACCGTGCACATAGCAGGACCCCACAGAGAGGACTCCGGGTACCGTGCACATACGAGGACCCCACAGAGAGGACTCCGGGTACCGTGCACATAGGAGGACCCCACAGAGAGCACCCTGGGTACCGTGCACATAGGAGGACCCCATGGAGACGGACCCAGGAGGACCCAAAGAGAGGACTCGCTGTACTGGTGCCAACAGAGGACCCCACGGAGCAGACTCACTGTACATGCACATGGGAAGAGAACCCCACGGACTCCCGTGTGACTAAAGCTTTACACTATGGGTCATGTATTTATAAGATGTCAATGTATATCGCAGAGCAGTAGAGAGGCAATTTTAACCCCTTATTAATCTTAGTCCATCCCTCTCCTGCACCTGGGACCAGAGTTTGCCCAGAGTTTGACAGATTGCAGATTTGACGTACCTGTGAAAGCGCGGCCACCGTCTGCTGGAGAAGAGGTTCTGGAAGTTGAGACAAGTGGATGCATTCGGGAATTTTAATTGTGCCGCCGTCTAAATCGGCAACGATCACGTCTAGCTGCAGGAGAAGGAGGGTTAATGTGCGGGGAAACTTGTGCAAAACCCAAAATCACACAGTTAGCGACGTCAGAAATCAGCGCAAACGCAAACAATGGGCCTTTGGCGGGGCTGCTCGATAAATAACAAAATGCATTAAATTCGGTGTCCGCGGAAGTCACACCCGGGAGTCACCCACCTCCCCATATAACGCAGGAACATACCTAACCGGCCCCGGGCACCGTGTCCACATTCACCTGCGATTACCCCCCGAAACAGCCGCATGGAAACAAAGGAGCAAAACCCGCGACACCAGCGGGGCGCATGGAAGGAATCGGTGCGATCCGACACCACTCACACTCCGTCCATACGAATACAGCCCATCACTACCAAGCAGGCTTTCTGAAGACGTGGCATACATGCATCACACACTAACCCAGGGAGTGCACACTTACACGCTCCCTCACCTACTCACGCACTCCATGCAGGAGTTAAAGGTTATATTCTTACCAGATCGTGAATCTCGCTACAAAATACTGAATGGACCCCAATAATAAAGGGAGTGGGGGAGCTGAGCACCTCGAGGAGCTGCGCCGGGAGGATGGGAATGTACGGGTAACTGCAAAATAAAGATGCCGGTTAAGGAAGGACACGGAAAAGCACATGGCACGCGCAGGATAATCAGCGTGCCCCTTTAAAAGCCCAGCACCTCACTATCTCACCTGTATTTAAGGGGGTACATGAGGGATTCCAGCGCTCGGCTCGCATCGCTCAGCCGCTGGAAACTGGAGGAATGGAAAAGGACTTTGTTTTCGGTCAAAACCGCACAGAAGAGGCTGAGCACGTTTTTGGATTCCTAGAGAAAAAAAGAATAAAAAATAATATAAGAAGAAAAAAAAAAATAATAAAAATATAAATATCCAAACCCAATAAGATCAGAAGAAGCAACGGATCTAACGGCTGTAGGCAGGATTCATGGCGCTGCGGCTCGGCATGGATGTCTTGTCCCGCCGGTCACTCTGGGGTTACTCATTCCCTCTCCACGCGCCGACCGCGAGTACGGGATATTTCTGAGCTACACGTCACCCTCTCGCGCGTTGGGAGCACTTCCACCACATGTTACACGCGTGTGTCTCTGATCTCATGGAGAGTTAAGGCGTCTCTTCTCCAGGAATTTTACATGTAAGCAACATTTCGCATCAACGACACGAACTTCCATCAACGCAATCATAACCCGAACGGCTCTCTATATATAAACCACATCTAAATATAGCGGTAGGAAAATAAATCCTGATGTGCGGACTCTGCGGGGGGCTCAGACCCCGAAAAGCCTTTTCTGAAGGCCCCAACGTGACGGTGGAATGAAAGCAGACGCAAGCAGTGTGATTATATGAGGCGTGCAGACGGACATCCGCGTGTCTTTACCGGCATGCTTAGTGAATAAATGATATTTTGGGGGTTCTCATGTCACAAACACCCAGACGGTTCCTGAATGAAGAGTCCTGCAGGTGAGAGGAGAGCCTAAGATGCTGGGGAGCCCAATAGTCCAGAGGGTTCCTCGGCTCCAACATCCCTCTTAGGAAGGTTCCGGATTATCACGGACCGTTTAGGGGGCGGTGATTTGGGGAGCCCCCTGCAGATCGGAGTCCTTATAGTTGGGTCACCTGCTGGGATATGCGGGATAAGCGGCACTTTAGCTTCTATGTGACAAATCTGACCATCCACGTGAGATTGGCCGGTATGGTCTACATTTTAAGCAGTGCTCTAAAATATTATCAGACTCATTTCATCGATCCATCATCTCCATCATCGATCCATCATCTCCATCACCTCCATCATCGATCCATCATCAATCCATCATCTCCATCGCTTCCCCCGACAGAGCCCTCCGCCGGTTCACGCATCGCACCCCGCAGCAGATCACGCGTGTAACTCACGGCACTGTGTTGGGAAGGTACGCATCCTGCTGCGTTTCAGAAATAAATAATTATTTTAATAGACTTCCTGCTCCAGAATGTGTTTTCCTGTTTTTCCCCCAAATATTGTCAGGGACCGATAAACAGACAAACATCGCATCTCAGATGATATCCTTGTAGATGTTCGGGAAGCCACGTCCGTTCAGCATTTCCACTTTACTGCAGGCTATTTTAAGACCCGCAGGCTATTTTAAGACCCGCCGGCGCAGGACAGACCCCCGCGGACAGACCCCCGCGGACAGACCCCCGCGGACAGCCCCCTGCGGACAGACCCCCGGGGGAGAGTCCGAGGTCATCGCTGGACCTGCGTAGCAGGAGACACCTTTCGTTTAAATGCATATCTCCTCCTTCTATTTAGTGGCTCCACCCCTGTGGTAGACACTGATTGGTTCCAGAGCCTTAGGAGGAGGAGTGAAGCGAAGGGTTTAGGGGCTCTTGGGCTCTGTGGGGTGAAGCCGCCCCTTCGAAGAAGAAAGCATGCGCTGCTGGCGCTGCAGGGGGTCGCTGGAAGAATGCAGGCGCGCAGCCTCGGTGAAACGGCCGCGACAAACGCGTGGGGAACCTGCGATAATCACACAAAACATCGTCTTCTAAGTAAATGAGACTACAGGAGTGCACATTGTTTAAAACTCCACTAACTCGGCCTCGAATGAAACGAACATCGAAATCCCGGCGGAACCTGGAAAACTGAACTTAATTTCCTGATAATGGGCAAAAAATCTGAGTATTTTACAGAGAAAACGAGCATCAGACTCCAAACGACGCGGGGCGCGAAGTCTCATCACGAACCCCCGACGGGTCCGACCACAAGAACATAACTGCGCTAACGTCCCGGACATTAAAAGGTCGGGTAAGAGCTCACCGGACCTGGAACCAGGACGTAATAAACAATCCAGAGATGGCGTTTAGGGAAACGGAATTATCCTCCTTTCCCTAAACCTGGCACAATGTATAGATCAATCAGAAAAGTCAAGGACTGCAATGTTACTTTAATTCTCTCCTAGAACGCGGGGATTTTATCTTTATATCCCGGGCGGGGGGTTACGTCTGTATCACCCATGAACGTCCTCCACTCCACAAATGAAGTAACGAGAGCCCGGCCGGGGTCACCCTATTATCCTGGCGTTCTAGCAGCGGCCAATCAGAGTGAGATGGGGGGTTACAGCGCCAGCTGGCCACCTGCAACCCCTACAAGCCATATGAGCGAGCGCCTGAGACCCCCCAGGAGATCCCTGCCTGCGCGACACCCTGCCGGGGACTCGCCGCTCTAACCTGCCACGCGTTCCGGGGCAGCGGAGGGAAATCAGATTGTGTTTTAAGGGATGGTTTGGCTAGAAAATAATTTACTGGCGATCCTTTCCTATAAAGCGGTGAACTCTGCAGATCTTACACAGGCGGACGGTCTCTGCGGACCAAAAGTATTCTGGCGTCAGCACGAAAATTCTCCCGAGCCAGAAGAAGGAAAATACTTTATCCTGGAGAGGTCAGATAGTAACGGCATTAAAGGGATGATTGAAAGAACGCGGCGAGCGTCACGCATCGCACGCCATCGCTGCATTTATATGAGTTTATACGGCTGATCGGCGTATGACTGCATCTCATACATAACCCGCCTGCCCCCTCCGTTATACCGGCAGAGAAGGTTTGCATGTTCTGGGGTAAAAGTAAAGGTCCGAGTTACTGAAGGGTGTTTTTATAGCCGTCGTGAGCAAAGCTTGGCGTTGTCGGATCGAGTGAATGCCTTTCCACCAGATCTCCCGTCCAAAACCATCTCAGCCGAGCGACTTCTCACAGCCCAAGGAGATGAGCTCACCGGGCACCGGCAAGTACACGGGGAGTTCATTATTAACTAATAGCGCGCTCTAAACAGCCATATGACAGCTGGTAAAAAGCAGTAACGGAGCACAGAAAGGATGACCGGGGGAAAAGGAAAGAAAGAAAAAAAAAGCAGCAAACGGGTAAAAGTCACCCGCAGCGCGGGAACACGGATGACCCTGAACACGTATGATCAGAGTGAGGGAGACCTGCGACCTCCATACTATAAATATTAAAAAACTATTAAATAATAATTAATTACGCTGTGAGAACTCCAGCGCCTCATCACACAATATGTGAGAACGCAGTATATTTCCGCTCATTCACGCACACGAATGCTCCGATGGAATGAAATCGTCTGAATGAGGATTCTCGGTACTCGTGTGATCTCACAGATGGTGCCGCTGACCCTGCGTTGGGGGGCTGCACGCAGCGCGGACCCTCGCAGACTCCGCCGTAAGTCACCGCAGCATTCCACACAATTAGCTTTTTTCCATCACTAATTACACCGGAGACGCGAATGTTTATCGGGCCTCTTTGTTTAGGCTTCAGAGGGTTTGAGAAAGATGAAGAGCAATTGGAAGAACCGGCTGCGAAGCGCAAGGAGGCGACGGGTATTCAGGAAGGAGATCACCGGATCACAGACCCAAACATCTCACCGGATCACAGGCCCAAACATCTCACCGGATCACAGGCCCAAACATCTCACCGGATCCCAGACCTCAAACATCCCACCGGCGATCACAGACCCAAACATCCCACCGGATCACAGACCCAAACATCTCACCGGATCCCAGACCCAAACAGATCTCACCGGCATCCAGACCCAAACATCCCAGCGCGATCACAGACCAAACATCCCACCGGCATCACAGACGCCATAAACATCATCACCGAGATCAACAACCCAAACATCGCCACGGCACAGACCCGAAACGATCTCACCGGATCCCAGACCCAAACATTCTCACCGGATCACAGACCCAAACATCTCACCGGATCACAGGCCCAAACATCTCACCGGATCACAGGCCCAAACATCTCACCGGATCACAGACCCAAACATCTCACCTGGATCCTCGTCAGGTTCGCAGTAAAAATACCCCGCGTTTTGGAGACGCCAGAACGAGCGGTAATCGCGCCAGCTGCCCGGTGGCGTACATTACATTACAGAACGTTACGCGACGCGGCGAGTCCTTACCGAGCTGCTGGAAGAGAAGCGCCGTGCTGCTGCCGGTCACCGGGAGGCTCTCGCACAGGGGGGTCTGAATTAGCTGCCGGTCGCCGGCCCCCAAGGAGAACAACTTCTGCAAAGAAATTCAAGATGAGATGTAAAGCTCTGCAGTCTGAACGTCGGTTACATCGTAACGGCCTCCGTATGCTCGGGGGAAGCAGCAGTTTAAGGGTTAAATGATTCCTGCGGGGTCCAACCAATTACAGAAGGTAGGCGCATTCTGGCATCGCATGAAGCGCAAAAACAGCCAAATCGCTTTAAAATGTATTTAGGAGGGGAGGAATTCCTGAAACAGATATCTGATCACCTGATTCCATCGGCCTTAACCCTTCGTCACCCAGACTCCAGTAACTCAATTACCCGGGTCATGGGCCAAGGCTTTAAAGCGTGTTGTTTCAGTAAACACGAGGCGCTTCTACATGGAATCACTTCTTTTACATCTTTCCCAATGTAATTACCTGCGCGGTTACCGCTCGGGAGATAAGCTTGATGGAATTTCCAAACACATGGTTTTAGGATTTGAAATACAAAAGACATGCGCAGGGAGGGGATTCCTGACCAAAGACATGAGAAATACATTACAGAAGCGCGGATCATTATCAGAGGGGCAAATCCCGTCCGGTAAATGAACCGATAAGCGCCGGGTCAGGACACGAGGGTCAGATGTTTGCGAATAAACACTGACACTTTTTGTTATTATAATAATAAAAAATAATAATAATAATCAGGGAGTAAAGGCTTTGCTCGGGTAACTTTGTATTTAGAGCTTCATCTATCTGTCCGTCCGTCTGTCTGTCTGTCTGTCCAGCTGTTACGCTCAACGTTAGATTGTAAAATAACTAATAATCAGTTTAATGTAAAACTCGTCTCCATGCTTTGTTAGAAATCCATTTTTAAGACATATTACAAGGTTTTTCCTGGTTGAATAGAGCGCTAGCGTGTCCCAGCATGCACCAGGGGCGCCCCCCTTCCCAATTGGCTGCTTTTAAATTGTTCTATCGCGTTTTACAACTGGGGAGGAATCAGATTAGAGATCCGGTTTGGGCTCCCCCTGCGCTCAAACCAGAACCGTGAGACGCGCCTATTGCGGGCTGATTATAAATGTAATAAAACATAGAGACGGGGAACGGGGTTCGATGCCGTATCCGAGGGCCATTTGGCCGCAGTACAGACTGGACCCTGGGACAGGATCTTCCCCGATGCCCATCATGCCCACCATGTGGTGTGAAGGACAGACCCTGCCATCCACTCACCTGAGACCCGCCGGCCGACGGGACGATGCAAGCCAACAGGTTGGCGATGAGATTCTCCAGGGGCACATTCAGACTGTCGACGTAAACCGTATAGATCAACCCAAGGCAGGCCTGCCGGGTGAGAACAAGCAATTAATTATAAATATATAATATATAATATACGGTATTTATCATAAAGTTACTAAATACGCTTCCTAACTTTCTGCAAGGGGGTCAGAAGAAGAAAAACGCTCGGCGTACCCAGGCTTACAAATGAAGAACAAAATCTATAGGACAGGCGCAGGGCTCCTGAATTTAAGACAAGGGATTATACAACTGGAAAAGAGCCCACTGATACCCCCCACACTACTCTCACCCATCACTGATACCCCCCATCCCGTCACTGATACCCCCACATACTACTCCAATCACCCACTCTCTACCCATCACTGATACCCCCCATCCGTCACTGATACCCCCACACTACCTCTACCCATCATGATACCCCCCATCCGTCACTGATACCCCCCCACATTCCTCTCACCCATCACTGATACCCATCCGTCACTGATACCCCCACACTACCTCCACCCGTCACGATACCTCCCCACACTACCTCTCACCCGTCACTGATACCCGTTGGGTTAATTTACCCTGAAGATTTCCGGATAGTCCAGTCGGGACACCAACACCAAGCACTTTGGTGCAAACACTTGGGCTGGTCGAATTAACCCGGATTCGTCGCCTTCTCCGTCGCTGTTCTCCCCCTTTGATCCCTGAAAAAACGAACGATTTTTACTTTTTCCCCAAATAAATCAGATTTAATTTTTTTTTAATATTTCTTGGCTTTATTTACTTAAAGGTTTTGTTGCAATGAAAAATAAAGCAGAATAATAAAGTAGGGGATGGTGGCCAAAAGTGGCAAAGACCTGAAAATTTAACGGTCAATAAATTTAACAGAATTCCACGGAGAAACCAGAGGTTTAGGCGGTTTCAGCGAAATCAGAGGCAGCCGCGGGGTTAATATGTCATTATAAGTCTTAGACAAACCAAAACCAGAGAGAAACAGCATGAAAAGCGATAGCTGGAGGACCTACAGCGAGCGGCAGATAACAGGCAGCCGGCAGCTTCAGCCAATGCGATCCTAATAAAGATGGATTGGAATTTAACGTCCAGGATTTTCCCGGCTGATTTATAGACGTCGGCCTCCAGACCCCAAATGTTCTCCTCTGTGTTTATCCCAGCTTCCCAGTAACCAGGTCTAGCCTATGGACCACCATACAGCTTTAATTCCCCCTATGGACCACCGTACAGCTTTATTCCCCCTATGGACCACCATACACCTTTAATTCCCCCTATGGACCACCCGTACAGCTTTACCCCCTATGGACCCACCATACACCTTTAATTCCCCCTATGGACACTATTTATTCCGGGACCACCATACACCTTTAATTCCCCTATGGAAAATACAGCTTTAATTCCCCCTATGGACCACCATATACACCTTAATTCCCCCTATGGACCACCATACACCTTTATTCCCCCTATGGACCACCATACACCTTTATTCTCATTCCCATTCCTTGCACTCCCCGGAGCCAGGTCTTTATTCCTGCGACCCCCGATCTTCACAGACTTACAAAAAGGTGAACATTTCCCATCGACTTAATGTCAATAAAAGTGTCTACTAACCAACAATAAAAGCAGACGCCGACCGCCAAAGCAATGCCGCCATGCAAAGCGTACGCCGACCGCCAGGCAAAGCCGCCAGGCAAAGCCTACGCCGACCGCCAAGCAAAGCCGCCAGGCAAAGCCTACGCCGACCGCCAAGCAAAGCCTATGCCGACAGCCAAAGCCAAGTTTACTGAGCATCTGCCGCACAATGTAAGAAAGAAAACGCGCCTCCTGTGTTCTGAGATTCACAGATGTTGGGATGATATAAATGGCTTCATTCCTAAAAATGTGAACTACGTAAAAGGCACAAAGTCAGCCCCAAGGGTTCGCTGGACTTCAGATAACACGGGGACCAGACACGCGCCTTCATCCCAAAAACAGGGAAATTGGAAAAAGAGCTTTGGAAAGAGTGCAACGCCATTAAAGCGTGAAATCCGACACACAGAGACCCCGATCCCCACCACGGGCGACGCGTTTTACTAAACAAGTACAGAATAATAGGTTTAGTCTAAACGAGCTAAACGACCGCTAAAGCCCGTTTTCTGTGCGTAAGCCGCTCCGTAGCGCTGTCTTTCAATCTGTTTCATGTCACTCGGCTGCTTGGCTCTGTATATCTAAAGGGAAGATGAATTCACGGCATCACCAGCGTTGCCTTTAAACACGCGGTAAACGCCGAGGGGTTGCTAGTGTAACGGACAGCAGGGGCTGCGGACTGTCAGGGGGCTTAATCCCGGGTTTCAGCGTCTTTATGATTTATCGACAGGCTGAAAACACGTTATTCGTAAACTAAAAGTGTAAACCGCCAAAGAAAAAGCCAGACGCTTGTAACGAGACCTTATTTACCAAGAGCTTTAATAGCATCACAGGGAAACATATGATGTCATCATGAAAAAACATGAAGAAGTTCACATGATGGCATGACCCCCTAATACCCCCCAGTAACGGGAACGCTCCGCCATGGGGTCCGGATGTTGGAAGGACTCGTTCTAGATGCTGGATTAGGATAAGGAATTTAGTAGCAAAGGTCAGTTTGCTGGAAGCTGCTGCAATGTACAGCGCTCCGGAATTTGATGGCGCTATATAATACAATAATAATAGTAGTAAACACCTATCACTCTGAGCCAGCGATATGAATAGTAATAGCACAGGGCGTCAGCGCCAACACCGACAAACCCAGGACAACGCGCCCTCGCCATGCCACCAAGGCGATAAAAGCAAATGAAATGGACGGCGGGTCTCTGCGCATGAGGTTTTGGTCCCTCTTGCTCTAAATAGTGTCGTCACGTGATTGTTTCCAGATTATATAGATTATATAGATTTTATAGATTATATAGATTATAGAGATTATATAGATTATATTAAGACGCGATGCCTCGCTTATTGCTCAGCGACCAACGTATCTCCAGGACGGCCGAGTTTTGTTGCCGCTCGGAGCTTTCAGGTCTGTTCTGAATCAAGAAATGTTTTCATTCTTAATTCAGAGAATTTTTCCCGAAGGATTAAAACGAGCCAAGGAAACAAGAAAGATAAACGGAGAATCTGTCTCCTAGCAGCGCGTTTTGTTCCACGCAGAGAAACACGCGGGACGCTCCGGCCGCTGGAAACACGCGGGACGCTCCGGCCGCTGGAAACACGCGGGACGCTCGGCGCGGAAACACGCGGGACGCTCCGGCCGCTGGAAACACGCGGGACGCTCGGCCCGCTGGAACACGCGGGACGCTACTCGCCGGCTGGAACACACGCGGGACTGCTTCCTGGCGCTGGAAACACGGCGGGGACGCTCCTCGCGCTTGGAAATTACACGCGGGACGCTCCGGCCGCTGGAAACACGCGGGACGCTCCTGAGCCGCTGGATAACATACGCGGGTACGCTCTGGCCGCTGCGAAACACGCGGGCACGCTCCGGTCACCGCTGGAAATCACGCGGGACGCTCCGGCCGCTGGAAACACGCGGGACGCTCCGGCCGCTAGGAACGCCTCTGGAACGCCCAGCGCTTGTTAATATCGCCCCCATATGTTACCGGTCACCATAATCCCCATTAACTGCACCTCCCACGGCCCTCCTGGACACAGACCAACAACCGAACAGCTTTAAACCTGGACCGACGCTTGATGGGTTGTAAGGAGAACGTTACTGTGCAAAAATGTATTGGCCGACTGACGTATGATGGATTGCAAGCTTTCAAGACTACATACATTCTGTGCATTCTGTTCATTCATCAGCTAAACTGTAGAGGTCCCAATCTGGACTTTAGGCTCCCGTCATCTGCGGAAGATGTCGGCACCATCTGAAGGCTCTCCGGAGGGGCAACTCGCACTCAGGGGGATTCTATATTACAGAAGCCATGATTCTACGGATTACGCACAATACGTGATAAGAGGTCATGTTAATACAGGATCATGGAATGTGCCTGCGAATGAATGTCGACACGCGAGGAACCCAACCACGGCCATGCCAGAACACATCATAAAGTTAACCAGAACCAGATAGCGCAGAAACGGGTGGGAAAACCCACATTTTTGGAAACCGTTAACAAAACAGATCAGCCGTCACCTCACAATTTCTAGGAATGCCTTGCCAAGCCGGCCATCGCAAACAGCACCTAGCGTCGAAGGACATCTCATTCCAGGAGAAACCACGGCGTATCGCTGGAGACGGAGAATATTAAGAACATATGAAGCGGGCAGAGAAGTGATGGAGCGAGGGGGGAAGCGCTCCTCGTAGACATGATGGAGCGGGCATCGATTCATCTCCAAACCGCGGAACTCACGTCCTGGAACATCCAGCGTTTTCCATCAGAATCTTGGGGGGGGGATCTGCTTTTCTACAAAGGACCCAAAAAACAAAAGCTGCCCGTTTTTCTCTCTCTCTCTCCAGTTAAAAAAAGTGACGGACTTTCAGAGTCTGATAGAGAGGCAAACGGGATGAAGGCTGGCAAAGGGGGTCTTCTAGAGAATTTCTGCTCATCGGCGCGCCGTGGGGGGAATGCTAATGACCAACGGGTTCCATAAATATTTAAAACTCGCCCACTCGCCACATCCTATGGGAGCTCTGATAATACATGCGCGCACACACATACACGCTGTACTATTTATATGTAATATGTAAACATGTATATATAGGAGTCGGATCTCCAGCGCTGAAGGCTCTGATGTCTCCATCTGTTTCTACGGCTCATCAGTGACTGTTGCTGGAATCGGTAATTCCGAGACGCTTCGGTACCTTCCGAGATACCAGAAATGTTTGCAAGATGAACACCCTCGGGACGAGCGTCTTCACGGCTGGGGGGCTGCTTCTGCCCCGCGGAATACGCAGAGTCTGCGCTGAAAGGTTCGAGCTGCTTGGAGCGGCGTGACGCCTCTGGATGATGGGAGTCCGACAGGTACCCAGCCTCTAATCCTGCGCTTTACAGCCACGACTCCCCCAATGTTCATAGCCCCCCCACATTCAAATGTGTATAAAATGTTACAGTTCTAAAAATAACCACTGAACGCTTATTTTACCCAGACAGCGGGAAAACGATAAAAGTGCAGAGGAGGCAGAAATAATAACCCGCGGAGCGAACGGATCGTATCGGAGACGGATCGGGAAATCCTCTGGGGCAAATATACAGACAGAAAATTCTCCCTCCCTCCGGGGTCTCCATTCAGAAACATTATCCAAAAGATCCCGACAGAGAAGTGGAGTCTGGCGAGATGCTAAAAGAGCGGCCCCCGGGTGTAGCGACGTAGGGGGGGGTATTTCCCGACAATGCCACAGCTCAACACGCCATAAAGCAGCCATCGCAGGACGGGGTCGGGGATGGCGAAAAAGGCCGGGTAACCATCAGTCACAGCGTAAAGGACGCAGAATTGCCTTTGGTCTGGGGAGATATTGTAAGCCCCCCCAGCATATACTCCACCGGACCCTCGTGTCACATGTCCGAGCTCCCCGGTGGTGACATTACGTGGTGGGGACCACTCACCTGTATCACGGAAAATCCCGGTGTGGGGGACATCGGGAGGGTAGTGGCGGTCAGTTGGAAGGGAGCCTCGGGGGTCTCTGGAAGAGAGAGGGTCCCGCAGGCATTTTGGGTGGTATGCCCTCCCCAGCGCAGGGCGCCCCGGCTGAATAATTAGCAGGCCCCCCATGACAAACAGCAGGGTCACACACGGGAAATTCCATTGTTTAGTTGCAAAAAGACAATGCGATTCATTCTGTGTGACGACAAAACAAATGGGAGCTTAAAACGCCGCAAAGGAATGCTTAAAAGAAACATTTGGGCTGCGTGGATATAAACGGCCGCGAGCCTCGCATGCCGACTCCGACATTTGCTGCAATCTTCCAATTAGTTTTCTTAGTAAAACACGGCCCCTGGCAAACGTCAAAACCGGTTTGTATCCCCGAGACCTCCAAGCGGGCAAATAAACGGAGCGGCCATGCCCCCCGGAACTAGCTATTTGTGAAAAAAGCCTCGGATTCGCCAAACTTCGGGGGAACGCATGGAACGGCCTCCTAGAAGAAGTGGTAGAGGTTGCGCATTGCGAATACATGCGACCGGCATATAACACGGACTTCATAATGTGGGATACACGTGAAAGTGGCATGTTCTGCTCTGTGCACACAGACCTTCCGTGTAACGTGACAACATACAGCTGAACAGAGACTAAAAAACACGCACATCAGTCATACACGGAACACAAGCGGCCTCCACTGTCATACTATATTAATATTTTAAAACGTAGTAACTATTTCACAAACACTTAAACAGATGCAGAGGGGGACATATTTTGGGGGAAAATCTCTCATTCCAGTATTATTACCAAAAACATTTTTCAGCCCAAATAAGATTAAATTCTACTCACATTTATCAATTATTAGTCATTTACAAATATAATTATTTGCAGCCCCCGTCCCTCCTGCTCGGTTAAGCAAACGATGCTCTGAATTTTGCCCTATTTTGAAGTCGTCCTTTGTTTCCTGCGCAAACAGGCGCTTTAAATCGCTTATCGAGAGATCAGCTTTTAGAAAAGCGTGACGAGGAATATGGGGCCAAAACATTACTTATCTGTGATTTCAGCAAAAAGAAGCGTTAATCACAGAGAAGGGAGCGATGCGGTCCCGGAATCATTCTTCTTACATTACTGGAATAGTCTTTTCCCCCGAGAGGTTAATTGGAATGAATGAAATCATATCGCAGGGGAACGAGGAATCTGTATAAAGAAGACATGTTATCATAATTCACCATTTATTTTTAAACGAGTATAAAAATAAACCCGGTCTGCCCCCCCGGGTGTCAGAACTGACAGGTCCAGCACTTGGATGAAGCCCAGAATTAGAAGCTGCGATGGATTCGGAGACCTCGCAAAGCGCAAGATTTCACAACCAGCGCTCTCTCTGTCAATAATCACGGCTTTTAACACAGAAAGAGGGGCCGCACAGTCAGGCTGGGACACCCCGACGGGGGCCACACAGTGAGGCTGGGACACCCCGATGGGGGCCGCACAGTCAGGCTGGGGTACACCGACCGGGCCACACAGTCAGGCTGGGGTACACCGACCGGGGCCACACAGTCAGGCTGGGGTACACCGACCGGGCCACACAGTCAGGCTGGGGTACCCCGACGGGGGCCGCACAGTCAGGCTGGGGTACCCCGACGGGGGCCGCACAGTCAGGCTGGGGTACCCCGATGTTACTGCAGACTATGTTACTTTACACGAGAGATTATGCGGCTTTTAAGAGATCTGAAGCCGGAGTTAAGTGGATCCGACGTTCGTTTTTGTCGGTTATTCCAGCAGCTCCTCTGTGGTTTATGTGGATTAATTCAGTGGCTGGCGGCCGCGGCCATGCGGATGACTGTGTAATACGCGCCTATATAATAATAATAATAATAATAATAGCTGATTACTTGGGAAATGTTCAATGGTAGATGAGCTGTCAATCCCCCCTTCTGGAAATCATTACCAGCCATAGGGACACGGCGTCCTCTGCCCCACTGCCACTCCCCTTGGGCAGAACCACAGGATCCCATGCCACTCAAAGGGTTAATGGAATTACTTAAGATAAACAAAGAAATATGTATGTTACATGTGACTTGAACATGTGCTGAATGTTTTTCACATTCCTTGCTGGTTTCCTTGGACATCCCTCCTGGAAGGGCACATATTGTTTTGAAGAACATCCGCCCCGTCAGATTTAAACCAAGCATCAGCTTTCTGGCAGCTCAGAGCCGGGCCACGGGGGCCACGGGGCGCGAGGAAAGAACCTCATCCCACAGTTGGCGTAGCCGATCATTGACGTCACAGAAAGAGAGTGCTGACATAACGCTCTATAACGCTCTTTTTTTCCTGAGAGGGAGAGCGGGAGCTCTGGAACTATGGAGACTCCAAGCTGCTCCATCGCGGCCCTCAGGCTGCCGGCGCCCACTACTGGCAGACACCGGTAGGGAAGGCTTTCGGAGAACGTTTTACCGATTCGGTCTGGTTCCCCATGCGGAACGTACGGAGTTTTGAGTCTCTTTACCTGCAGGTTGATTTCAGCCTCGTAAAACGTCAGACAGGCGCAGTAGTGACGATCCGAATCGATGTCCGTTAACACCACGACAAAGAAGGTCGGCTGTTTCCTTTCCCGAGAAAGCTGCCATCCCGCCGGCTGACAGAACTAAGGAAAAAGAAAAAATAATTATAAATACATTTTTATCGGCCCCCTGTATCCGTCATCCCCAACATACAATCCAAAGTCCGGAAAATTCCCAAACCCTAGCTGCAGATCACAGGAGGGCAACGCCAGCGGGGCAAACGGGTCGGTGAACTACGGCATGTGTTAGCGGATAACGTAACACCGTGAGGACTGGAGCCCAAATTTACAGAGATAACCCCCCCCCATCTGAGGCATAAGAGCCTTTCCAACTCCATCCTTCTTTGAGTGGAAAAACTGACAATTATTGGTTGCTATGGTTATAAGACCAGTTCCAACATTTTGTGCCAGTGAGACGGCTTTCGGCTTCCCCCCCTCTGACTGTCACCATCCTGGGGTATAATTAAGTCGGTGAGTTAAGGGAAAGGTATTGATGGGCGAGCCTTTAAGGTGCAGTAAGTGTGTGAATCACATGCTACTGTCAAGCACTGTTACCATGGCAACCAACGCCAATCCGATGCCTAAATGCCATTCCAGATAGCGAGCTCGTTCTACGGGCAGAGATGTATACCCCGTGCGACGCGCCCAGGCGAAAGACATATCTATACATACAAGCATATATACCAACAAGCAGCCGGTCAGGTGCATGCTGGGAACGGGAGATTAACCACGTGGCACTTCCCACGTGGAGCTCCCGATAAATAAAACATATTCCGGGTAATAACTCCCTGCATGCAGGCGAAGCCATGAAATACGGCCGCTGGGTGGGCTCCATCGGAGCTTCAGGTAAACGCATCCTCTTATCTAGAAACCCCTAACGCCAAACACAGACTTTGTTGGTTATCGTGAAGTCGGCGTCTGGGCTCCATTTAAAACTTTGGACCAATTCTGAAAAATGTCTCCCTGTAAATTATAGTAAGATAATCCGGGGCCGACCCATCCCAGGGTCCGCACTTCAGGGTCGTGGTCCTTTTTAGCAAAGAGAAATCCTACCCTGAATCCGGATGAATGCAATTCCCGCCCCACTACCCAGCATTCCATGGGCTCCCTCATTTGCATATTCCTGCTACTCCAGACATAGCTTTCCGCCCGGCGCAGGTTGGAATTGCGTTCCGGGATAATTCCATTAAGATTAATTTAGTGGATTCCAAGGAACGGCACAAAGCTCTGCTTTTCATCTAAAAACCATTAATAAACTCGCAGCGTTTCTGATCGCGTTCGCAGAACAACAGGAAATGCTGAAATCTATTAAAAGAGTTATTTGTGAATGGAAAAAGGCAAATGAAAGCCGGCAGGCAGTCTGTGCGAGCCGCGTGCGAGCCGGGGCCGCTTTGAAGTCCGGCCGCTGTTATGGGTAACGAGGTTCTGCTTTTCTGTGCATCCGAGTTCTGTAAATAAGAAGCTACGGCGCTGAACCCGGACGCGTTAACGAGGTTTCATCGGAAGGACCCGCTAAGCGAAGCGCTCGGCCGTTAACCGGCAGCGAATCCGTCCTTCAAACCAATACACAGTTATTAAAACAGGAGAAATAATGTAACTCTTAATTAACAGACAGCGAGATCATTAGTCAGGAAATCGAAGTCTTCCTCCCCGGAATTCTGTTGGTTTAAGTTATCAGATCCAGATTTTTTTACCTCATTTCATGAAATGGGCAGTCGGCACGGATTTTATCTTGAATAACGGCACGATTATTAAAGTCTTGGATTCTCCGGGGCGCGGACTCTCCCGAGCAGGTTTACAGCTGCCCAAAAACATGTTATTATTCATGTGAGAATCATCGAAAAAAAAGACAATAAGAAGAAAACGCCAACATTCGCTCCAAGATATTGAAAAAAAAAAAAGAGATATAAGAAGAGCCAGGTGCGTCCCAGGTTATGGGGCCAAGAATAGCGAACGACCCCGTCAACGCCTAACACTTCCTGATAAAGGATTCCAATCCCCCCCCCCCGCACCGGGAAAAAAGCCAAGTCAGACAAATCACCAAAATCATAAAATTACAGAAATTCTTCAAGAAAAAAAAATAGACAACGGAGACGTGGATTTTGATTAATATCTGTTTGCTAAGCAATTAATTAAACGCTTGAATGATAATTCCCAGCAAAACAATATTTTATAACCTTGGAAAGATAACCAGCCATGAATCTGCTCTGAACGGAGTCTCTTTCTCCATCGCAGGAGACTTCACACAACCATTTACTCCCAACGTCCCCGGATTCCCTCCCCCGCTACGTATGGGGTGCAAAAAGTCCCCAAACATAAAAAAACATTGACAGGTCCTTCTAGATAAAGGGGGGCGATGACCCTTTGCGCTCACGTCGATCTATGCGGCTGGTAGTTATTAATATCTGAACGCAGGAAAGCCCCCAAACTTTCCTAAAAAAGATCCGGGAGATATTTTTAAAAGCTTTTTTTATGCGGTTTTTACACCTGAAATCTTCCAGAGTCCCAGAGAGAATGGGATCAGCGAGAGCTCCATGAGATACGGGAACCTCTACGGTTCGTTGGTCAAACCAACAACAAATGTCTATTTTTACCAGAAAATAACCCTTTCCCCCGATGAACCCCCCGCTAATCCTTCCTGCAGGAAACCCTCGTCTTATGAACTTCCATCCTCTTCTCTAATGCAACTCGCCATGGCTGAAAAGCTTTTTATTGGTTGGTTGCCAGCCAATGAGGATTGTAGAAGAAACAGGGGGGGGGTCATACATGTTTCGGGGGGCTTTGGTGCTCCCGTCTCCGCACTCGCAGTGCTTTTAATGCCTATGGGTGCCGATGCCCGCCGGTCTCACATGCCGGTCACCGGGTCCAAGTCCGGTTATGTTCAGGAGTCAATCACCTCGATCGACACTAAAAATATTTTTAATAGAACAAAAAGGCAAAACAAACTGCTAAAAGTGATTACAGAAAACAAAAATGTTTATTTTGATAAAGCCCATAAAATGCATGGTATGAGAAGCGGGCTGTTGACATTGATAAGCCTGTCCAAACAAGACAGGAAAGTGGAATTTTATTGTATGTTTTTATTTTACTGATATCAGCAGAAGGACGCACGCATATTAACGAGATGATAACAAGCCGGGGTTATGCTCGGGTCCGTACAGAAGTATTTCCACCCAAACCCTACCCGACTGTGAAGAGTTAATGCGAAGGAGCCTATAATCTATTTATTTACAGCAACCCCCTTTACATTAAGGCGAGATTCATCCCTTTTACAATGTCCAGACCCCACAGACGCTCTCTGAACATTTTTCTCCAATTGTAATTCCTGCAAAATGTTTTTTTTTTTCAGATCGGTGCAATCCGATACCCCCCCCCCGGACATGCGATCCGGCTGCCACGCTGACCTCCCTCGCAGGGAAACGCATGTGATGGACAAGTGACTGACCGGCAAACCGAAGCTGGTATTGGGAGGCGTCTCGAGATCCCCCCCAACGCATTCCTAATGCCACGCGGCCTTTGTATATGGTAGCCAGAGGACCGGGACAGGGCTAGGCGGCAGCCATACTGCAATAGAGGTTTTATTTTATTGCTCGCATTTCTTTGCGGGAAACCAATGTGAGATCTAAGCCGTTAATGCCGCACAGAATCGGACACAAGGCCAGCTGGTTAGCAGTAATGGACGGTTCCTCTGGGTGGTTTTGGGCGCGGGGCACCATGGGGCAGACACTCGGCTTTTTGCCCCGCACTCGTGCTCTGATCGCTGGGGACCTGGCTCAGGGCATCTCTGGAAACACACAGGGCTGACAGAGAGCCCTGGAATGCGTTCTCTAATCCTGACACAAAGCGGGCCGCATAGGGCGTCTGGATGAGGAGAGGTCAGTAACCCTCGCACAGGGTAATGGATCATACGCAGATATTGCAGGGCCTGTGAGCCCCGGGGTCTATGCCAAATTCCATAGAACAGGAAAATAAACTTCTGCCGGCGTGTCTCCCTCCTATAACGAGATCTCCTGGCGCAGAGGGGATACAATGTGCCATGCGTGCCCTCAACAGCAACATAGAGGCTTCGCTGGAGCGTGTTACCGCTTTACACGTGTTGCGCAGGATCACAGCTCGATATAATCCGTGTTTTGGGGTATTTTCAGCTCTCATACAGTTTGTATCACAGAGCAGACGGTAAATCGGCTCATAACGGAAGCGTTTGTTCTCCATTGAAGCTGTGAACTCCCTTTACTGTGTTGGTTCCCAATGTTGTATCATCTGAAACATAATTCATACAATCTAAGTATTCATACAATCTAAGTTACTTTAATTCAGGTGGTGGTGGGGAACATAATCCTGTCACACGTTCGGCTCCGAATGTTAAGTCACTGATTAGAAACACCGTCTTTGTCTCCAACGAAAGTCCAAACCAGACATAATCCTTTATCTGTGTCAGACGTCTTTTGCTTCCTATTTTCTCCGGGTCTGATTAATTATGGCACAGGTCATGTGACGCACAGAGGGCACAGGTGTGCAGCTGCCAGCAGGCAATCGGAGCCGAGTCCGCCAGTTGGTGCTCAACGTCACGATATCCCCAGCCGATTACTCTTTAGTCTGTGTTTGGGAAAAGGACCCAGGCAAGGATAAGTTCGGTTCTATTTGCTCTTTGTGTCCAAAAATGAATTTCCGCTTCTTGCCCATTCATTTAGGAAGAAATGCGAGATTTTTCTTTTTTCCAGGTAACAAAATTCATTGTCATCACCCTCATTCATGCTCTGTCACACACTCTCGGAATGTCTCCCAACGTTCCACGCCGACCACTTTGTGTCCCTGTCTCCATGACACGCATTCCCATTCTTCTCCTGCATCTTCCTGATCTTCTTGCTCTTCTGTCCTCGCCTGCTCCTCCATGGACATTACCTTCTGTGAACTTCCGCAAAACTTATCTGGGATAAGGAGGAGAGAGGGTGCGCCCAGAGGCTCTGTCCTTTTGCCCAAACTAACACCCTCTCCTCCGTTCCTCCAATCAGCGGTGCCTGAAAGCTCTGCCGTTTTGCGGAAGTTCACCGGGAGGTCGTGTCATGAAGCGGACGCAGAAGGAAGACTTTTTGTAGCAGCGGACAAAGAAGAAAAAAGGACAAAAGAAAGAAGACCGAATAACAAGAAGATTTAAAGTAAGAAGCAGAGCTGCATGGCGACAGAGAGTGATCGGGCGAGAAGGTAGGGAGACATTCCAAGAGACTGTGAATGAGAGTGTTAGAGACTGTGAATGAGAGTGTTAGAGAGTGTGAATGAGGGTGTTAGAGAGTGTGAATGAGGGTAAGTCTGTGAGACTGAAAGCACCAACGAAATCCAAACGAGAATTCAGAGCGTAATTTCGTTTTTGGGGATTTGTACAATCTCTACCATTACTCATTTATTACCCAGCGTTGTGATGAGGGACCGCGTGCAGACAGGACGTGCCGCGCGAGGGAATATTTTGCGGCATTTTTTGTACCGTTTACCTTTTGAATTGCGTGGCTTAAGAAAAGTTAGTAAGTGTAAGAATTCCGTAGCTGCTGGGGAAAGGTAACCTTCCAGCCAGGACTCCAGATGTGAAGCAGATGTAGATGTTCCACCATGCGCGGCTCATTCCCTTTCAGTTGAGAAGAATTTTCTTGCACCTCGAGTGTTGATTACTAGATGCAGGCGCTACAATCACACTGTCGCCTGTCTGCCAAGTGTCGCCCAGACAATTACGTCTTAGTCCATCAGTTCTAGTTCTTTCGGCCTCTTTGAATGTAGGGACTGTAAGAAGCCGTGCGGGAATTTGGTAGCCGCAAATAAATATTATCAAGAAATAATAATAATGAAATAATAAATTCTTCTCTTTGTTGTTTAAATAATATGGGTGGCTTGAAAAATTAGAAATACTGCTCATTCATTACCAAGCGACGATGACAGTGACATTAAAATACAAAATACAATCAAGCAATGCAATTATAAGAATGTGCGTCTTAAAAAGTTATGTTATTAGATGGTTATCAGCCCGTTCTTCATTCCGGGACGGAATACACAGCGTAGATATCTCGCTTGGACCTCACGCCGTTTCATGCATTTGTTTCATGCGCTCGGAGAGCTCCTCCGGGTCAAACTCTCCCGACTATCAGCCCTACCGATCCCTACTCTTCACTCACAGGAAAATCGCAATGGGAAGTTGTAAATCATAAACGTTGGTTTGCTGGACTTCTAAACACCTCTGGGATTTAAAATATGTTAATCTGACAAGACACAGAAATTCTGACACCCTTCGAGTGCCGCGCCAGACGCATTTCTGTGCCTCTGCAGATACGCCGTTCGTTTTCGGTAACCTGTTTGATCCAGATTCGACTCGTTACAGAGGCAAAATGTAGCATGGGAGACATTAAAAGCACGTTTTTATACACAGCCCCGTAACAGCGGAAAAGGTTTAAGGAACGTATCGTTTGGACGTTGGCCGTTCCTATAACGACTGCATAGTACGTGCCGCTGAAAGACGGTAAACCAGCTAATCAATATCAGATATTTTATAGTTAGAAGTGATTCCTAACGCGATAACAACTGGAAGCCCAAAAAGCAGAGCAGGACACGAACAAATGGCCCTAAAATTAGAAGAAGAGGGAATAGTGTAAGGGCCAGGATTGTGTCCAATACTCTGCATTACCGCACTCTCCCCAAATCCCCGAACTGGTGATTCCAAGGTTTGGACACGGTTTGGAGATTCTCCATGTGAAATTCCAGCGAACAGATGTGGGGTTCTGGTATTTGGCTATCCTGCATTGTACGGGTACAGCTGTACATCTGTGCTTTCGCCAGTTATTTTATTACATACGATACAGTGAGAAAAAAAAACAAAAAGTCTCACGTGTATGCCTGAAAACGCTAGGTCCGCTCTGCCGCTACAATGTAACACGTAACACGCAACACACACGTGCTCCACGGCCGAGAGAACCGGTATGCGGGTGACGTCCCACCATCCCACCAGAACCCCATCGAGAGACCCGGGCATCCTAACAGACGCAGCAAGCAACTGGCGCCAGCCGGCTGGTATCAGAAAGCAGCCTGTAACGCGCAAATTGCCCGCTGCTTCCAAAAAACTATATATTCTTGCTTCAAACGGGACGGCTGTCGTTACTCCTGGAAGTTAAACGACTCTTTAAATGGAAATATTTCTAGACTGTACTTTACAGAAGGCTTTGCCGTAAATAATTTTAATGTTAAATGTCGGTTGATCTGCTCGCTCTCTCTCTGCCGGGGTCTGATAAGTGCAGTTAATAAAAATACCTGTTAAATCATGCGCTTCCAGTAACATTTATCGCGTTCGCACAGACTACAAAACACACCTGAGTGCACAAACCCCGCTTTATTTCATCTGGCGGAGGCCTCACGCGGCGTTGGAGATATGGCGTGTAGGATACAGCAGGATCTGATAAAGGCGAGGGCACGAGCCGCGTGGGGAAAAGAGGAAACTTAAGAGAAGAAAGCAGATGAGGAATAAAAAGGGACAAGGAGAGCGCATGGACTGACCAGGTGAGAGCAGACAAAGCTCCTTACCTTTACAGTCATTGGTACTTTAAAAGTACAATTTATTTTTTAAAAGGCTTGTTGGATCAGAGCCCTCTCCCCTCACCAGTCCAAACTGTGAAGCACTGCTTGTTATATCCCGATTGCCCAATTTACACGCTATTTACATAATAATTTATTGTGCGCAATCTGCTCGGCTGGTGATATGACCCCCCCCCGCCCCGCATTCCACGGCCATGCTTCCCTCTCATGTTTCATCCACTCCCGTGACCCAAAGATTATCGCTCGTCCCGCGGAGACCGGGCTTATGTTACCAGAATTATCCGCTAAAGTGACTGACAGCAAAGGAAAAAAGAGTGAGGCGTCTGAAGGAAAACAATTAGCGTGGCTGCTGGCCAAATGTTCCGTGCCACCTATAGAAACGCGCCCAAACTGAGGAACAGAGGGTGGGAATGAGGAACAGTTTTTACGTAAATTTAAATTCCTTTTTTCCGTTGATTTGATTTCATCCGTTAATCACGGAACCTCGACCTTCTATTACACAGCCATAGAACTTCCTCACATCAGTAAAGCGGGGTTCTAGCTCGTAGAGTCCAAGGATTTCCAGGTTTCTTGCTGATAAGAAGTAGAAGGGCTCAGGATGTTCGCTCTTCCCCGGTGAACGTTTGAAGCCCCGTGGTCCTGCCCCAGAGAAGCCCTTAGGTTATATTCCATGATGTCACTACTCTGCAATCTGTCCTCTGTGCCCTGCCATAAGATGGAAACTCATTTCTAGCCGGGGTAATTATCCAGGCATGAGGGCTGCTGAGTAAACACAAAAGTGTCTTAGTTTCACCCCCTGCCAAGCTATCACCAAAAGGAACCGGGTTGGCGACCTGATGTGACCCTGCCAATCAGCGGTTCCTGATGGTGCGCGGCCCTCCACATATAGCTCCGGGAAGATATGGAAATGAGTAAGGAATTTCGGCTGTTTTTTTCACGGCATTCCAGTGCAACGTGCGGATACACACATTACCACAAGAAAGCGGCCGGTGAGTCGTGTCGGCAACGTGCCTCCCGTCACGTCATCCCAGGATGCCGAATCCCACACACAACAGGAAAACAACGGACCAGCGAGCCAAGCGGCCTCCTCCAGCTCCGGGTCACGGATACAGGGCCCGCTTTCGTTTCACTCCCTCTCACCGTCCAGGCTGCCAAATGAATCTCACAATAGAGACTACAAAAAGGACAAGAACCCTGAATTCAGCGCGTGGTAGAAACCGACGGAAGATCCCGTTATCTAGACAAACTTTCACAGCCCCAGCTATGCGTTTCCTGGAAGTTGAGTCTGCATTCCATATTACGAGGGGGACTCAATGAAACAAAGGCCCGAGTTTAAGGGTCAGACATTCCTAGCAAGCAGGGGTTAGGAGTGTCGAGGGAGTGCGGCGGCGGCGGCGGCACTCTGGTAGCCGGCAGATTAGCTGAGCCATAAAGATTTGGGGAATTTACCTGCAATCCCAAGAGCAAATTACCCCGCAAACAGGAGCCGTGCCTGCTACGCACCCACTGAGACGTGCAAAAAGCGCCAAGTACACTGCGGGATCGGCGCTCTACGCTGCCCTTACTACTAAACGTCCAACGCACCGAACACCGGACCTTTCCGCTCCCGGAATAACGTACGATGTCATGCAAACCGTTTACGGTTGTCATTTACGCGGAGGCTGGGAGATTTGCCTCTGCTACGTTCAATGCTGCAAGAAGCTTCATATTCTAGCAGGTAATGGGGGCAGAACAAAGACCCCCAATGAAGACATACTGACCGACGGAGTATTATTGGCCAGTCAATTCTTTGTAAATATCATGTTATTGTTATACTTCGAGCCCACGACAAAGCATTACTACCCCTTTAATGCGCGTGGGACCGGGAATGTACTCATTCTGTATCTATCCTGTAAACACCATTCTGGATACATTATATCATTCAAACTCAACAAAAAAAGGCTTGGAGTCATGGCGAGGGAACATGAGCACAGAGTAATAATAGAAATATTTGGGATGTATTCGCACATTAATACTCAGGAGGAATACATTCTCCATTTGCTTAGCATTTTGAAAACTGATCTTAACATCCAGAGATAAATAAGCAACTTTTAAATAAAACATTAACATCTGCAGAAATAACCTTCTAAAAAAAGACATTGAAAACTGCAGCCAAAATGTATCTGCCAGTTCTGTAATTTATCACAGAGCGGTTAACTAAAAACAGAATGAAAAGCAGCAAAACGGCCAAGCCGCGGCGGAGGAGCCTCGCAAGCAAAGTATGAGCAAGCGAAAAACCTCCGGCAGAGTCTTCGAATCATTCGCTATTAAATAATATTAACAGCTGTATCAGAATGAGACGGCACAAACCCCTCTCTCTCTTACAAGTGCAGAGAATAACGAGGTTAAAAACGTATCCCCCCCCCAAAAAAAAAGGTAGTGAGACATGAAGAATTAAACCAGAAAAAAATTGGCGGCATAAATCATGATAAGAGCCGGAATCCGTGCAGAGTTTGGTAATATACCTGACTTTAAAGATATATTGTCCCCGGGCACAGGCGGTGGAACGCGTGGCTATCGTGAGATGCTGGAAACATCCAGAAACTGCCTCTAATACCCGGTATCACGAGACAGCCTGCCTCATATAACCCATAAAGCGCAGAGACCGTTCCCTTATAGTCATAAATGCAAGAATATCACTAAAGAAATCATTCGTTTGCATGTAGTAATGTATCATTCACTTACATTCACATAATCTGCGCTATAGAATGAGGGCGCTATATAAAACAATAATAATAGCAATAATGATAAAGGATTGTGGGTAAGGACCCTGCAGCAGAGGATTCTGGATGCCGGCGTACAAAGATGTTCCATTAATCTTAACCATCGGGTGCAGCAGAACCTTTCCGTTCAGCTGTGCCGGTGACCGCCAGCCGTCTGTTTTTCAGTAAGGGAATTATTTATTACCGATATCCGGTGCACACGGCAGATGTATCTTTATCTCCGGGGTATTCTGTGTTACTCGCTGCGACGGACACAGACACCTGCCAAGCACCCCGCGCAGGTTACACTCCGTTTAAATGTTATTTTATGAAATATTTACCTTTTCCTGACACAATCGCTGTAAACAAGCTCTGGACAGGAATCCGCTGTAATCAGCAGAGCCGCAGCTTTTCTTTCCGGTTCAGAAGAACTACATATAGAAACAAACTGTTTTTATCTCGTCTGAACGTATTTATTTATTTGTGCCGTTCTGCCAGGAAACACGAGGGCCGGCGATACCGAGGGCAGCAATCATCAAAATAATGGATTATTGAAAAACATCAGCCGGCTGATCAAACAACGAGGACAGCGAATACACAGCTGTAATATCACCAGTATATCCCCGGCCAAAGCCGCTAACACAACGATCAGCAGAGGAGGACTTCTATCAGGAATCTTTACTGCAGCCGGGGATTCTGGGTAATAACCTGGCATACAGACGGCCTGCAGCCAGGGATTCTGGGTAATAACCCCCTTACCCCCTAATAACCTGGCATACAGACCGCCTGCAGCCAGGGATTCTGGGTAATAACCCCTGTACCCCATCATTACCCAGCATACAAAGCCCCCTGCTGCAGCCAGGGATTCTGGGTAATAAACCACGCCGGTAGGCCGCAGTGCATCAATCCGCCAGCCCATACAGCCCTGCTGCAGGCCCAGGGATTCTGGGTAGATACCCGCCGTACGCCGCATATTACCCAGGCAATAGCAGACGCGCCTGCACCCGGGGATTCTGGGTACATAACTCCCCCCCGTACCAGCCATCATCAACCGCTAGAAATTAACAGACCGCCTGCACCCGGGGATTCTGGGTAATAACCCCCCTCCCGTACCCCATCATTACCCAGCGTACAGAGCTCCCGTATGGATTTTCAGGGGTGTTCCGTTTGGTTTTTGGGTCCAGTATTTGCCATGGCTTCCCCGTCCTCTGCTTACCTGATAATCCTACTGCCTGCTCTACTACAACTCCTATCATCCTTACAATGTAGACGGACAGCCCTCCCGCGTCTAACCCAATACCCGGGGAGCCGTGCCGCGCCATCGCCCGCTCTACCGCTCTCTGCTATCACCTTCCATGTAACACGGCAAAGGTCCAAACCGCCTCTGATAAACACCAAACACTGATAAAAGACGCTGTAGGAGTCCTACATGCCGGTAAACAGCGTCTCTGATACCGAAACCCCCCAGAGAAAAGAGATAAGGAAGGAAATTATTCTTGCAGCGTAACGAGGAAAACGCGTTGTGTAACAGATGAACTTCCATCACAACGCGAAGTGACGAGAGGCTCGGAAACCATCCAGCTGATCTCACACCTAAAAAACGTACAGCCCCTGGGGATTATCAGGGGGGCAACTACCAGAGGCTTTAGTCTGACTCACAAATCTACATACAGGGATCCTTTCTATGCTCCTTCCACGGGCCCTCTCTGCAACTCTCCGGGAATTGGTTTTTGTAAACCACGGACATTCAGAAGTTCCATCATCAAAGGGCTTCCCGATTGTGTAAAACGAGGCGTAACAGGCGGTCCTTTGGGGAAGCGCATTGACTCGAGTGAAGACATCTTCGCCTAATGTCCAAGTGATGAGCAAGTATTTCACCAAACAATTTCCGCGCACGCGCTGCCCCCCCTCTGCCCCCGATACTGAAATCTGGAAATTTGTTTAACCTTTTCTTCCTTCACACAAAGTACAGGGACGCGGAGCCCAGGGGTCACAGATACGGCGCACGGAGGGGG
>VKOC01004630.1:0-47813 GCA_009364415.1 Spea multiplicata
GCTCCTGACCTCTCCAGGAATTATCTTCATTTTAACAACTACTTACCTTCGAAATTCACTATAAATATCGATCTCAACTCCATTCACACATACCTGGATTTACCAAATTTCAACTGATGGCACTACATTGAGATACACAGCAGATTAAAATAAAACTTTCTTTGGACCCTCTTACTTCTAAGAAGTGATTCCTTCACTCCACAAACGAGGTACATTGAAACCATAAAACTGAAACAAAGAAAGTAACAGTAGATAATAACCATTTGGCCCATCAAGTCTGCCCAACCTCTGCTTAGCCTTATGCCTATCCCATCCTTGCTTAAATGTCTTCACTGTAGTAACGTCTACCACTTCTAAACTCAGACATTGCACTATGTAGGACAGAGTCAATAGCCTTACTGAAATCTAGATACGCAATGTCCACTGTACCACGCGTGCTTCACCTTAGTAATCCCTAAAGTATCATCAAGGGATTTCTAAGGAGCTGGTGAGCAACAGACAGAGCTTTAGAAAGCCCATGCTCCCTCACCATTGGGCAGAAATTCCAAAAATCCTTTTTAAAGAATGTTCACTAAAAACTGGAAACTTCCCAGATACTCTAAAAGAAGCAGTGGTAAAACACCTCGTAAAGGAACCTTCATTAGACCCAGATTGCACGGCAAATTGCTATAATATCTCTGATCCTTTCCAGTCAGATTTCAGATGCTAAATGATCTACTTATGAAGAGAGACAAAGGTGATTACTCCATCCTAATCCTCCTGGATCTCTCAGATGGATTTGACACCATTGATCATTGGATTTTAATAGATCACCTACAGCACATCTGTGCTCTAGGAGGCACAGTCCTTACCTGGTTTAAATCTATCCTTACTCGCAGATCACATCCAGATCATGCTCATCAGCACCAACAAAATTAGCCTGCAGAGTTTCACAAGGTTTCATCTTACTATTTGCTATTTACTTGCTACCACTGGGGGACATCATTAGCATTTGTGGGAACTTCTGAGCTCCAGCTACTCTGAGCCATCCCTTGCGGGGTGCGGCCAGGACTGCCCACTGATGACAGCAGATGGTCACGCTGATGTCGGTGGGCGGTCCTGTGATGTCAGTGGGCGGTCCCCTGATGTCGGTGGGCATTCCTGCCGACATCAGTGGGTGGCCCCTGCTCCCGCAACCCGGAGGATTCTGGGTCAAATCCGGTGAGTTGCCGGGTATGATCATTAGGCAACAAAGCCTAAGATACCATTGCTATGCAGGTGACACACAACTCTCCTTTTGCCCCAGATACTAAAGACCCAACATGCCTCATCAATAGTTGCATAAGCAGACCTCATAGAGTGGATGAATGCAAGGTGGCTAAAAGTGAACCCAGACAAAACAAACATACTTTTGCTAAAAAAATCTGCCTTCTTTTATCTGTGAAACATAGCCTGGACATGATGCCTAATTACACTGGATAATATGCCAACATTAATCCGTGCATTTGTGTCCTCTTGTTTAGATTACTGTAATGCACTTTACGTGGACCTCCCAGAGAAAGAACTCCATCACCTACAGGCAGTATAAAATGCAGCAGCCAGACTATTAACCAATTAAACTCACTCATGTCACATAACACCTGTTCTCCACTCATTTTATCCAATTAAATGGCAAACATACATTACAATTGGCCTGCTAACCTTCAAAGCCTTAAAACAATCAAAGCCCATAGTACCCGAAAGAGCTCCTCACACCACCATATATTCCATTTCAGTCTCTTCAGTCAGCCAACGTATCCCTCCTGTCAGTGCCCAAGATAAAGACAAATTCAGGTTCCTGGGCATTAAGCCATCTTGCCCCAAAACTCTACAGGGCTCAATCAAAGTTGCATCATCACTACAAACTTTCAAAAAAAGATCCACCTCTTCTATCAGGGATTCAGTCACCTCATCTGACCATCAGAGACCCTTCATTTATATGTCTGCTTATATATTTATTGTAAATTGCTTTGGGCCTCACATTGAGAAAATTGCTATAAAAAATGAAATTTATTATTATTAGTATACAGCTTGTTTCAACAATGTGCACATTTAAAAGCATGTACGCAATAGCGCCTGAATAATCACAGCACTCCCCTTGGAATTGCACTCACATGTCTTACAGCCAGAAGGTACCAGCTCTAGTATATGCAAACATTATGGGATCTCAATTCCCACCAGCAGCCGGATATCTGGAAATCTCAGGCAATGTACAATAACAGGTATAGCTACCTATAGAAAAAGTACATACCCATTGGAGAGGAGGGAATATAGAAAAATCTTTAGAAGAAGCCGAGATGAGCTGGATGTATGATTTGGACACATTGACAGCAAGGGGTCTTAATTTAGATTTTGAGTTGCATCAATTTTCCTAGATCTCTGTATGACATAAACATTGTTTTTCTGCTGCTGTTTTATTTATTTTTTTATATATATATTTTGAAATCTTGTTATCTTGTAGCCTAGGACATAGGATCTCTATATATACGGTAATATTTACTGTTCATTTTTCTTATTCTGTGGTATTTTAACATTTATTTTTTATATGAGATGTATGTTGGCTTATAAAAAGCTCTGTATTATATTTTTATGATTTTTCTTTTAGTAATTATTGCATATAGAGCGACATATGCCACATATGTTGCTTGTCTTTTTCTTTTTGCTTTTGCTTGTACACATTGTTAAAACAAGTTGTATAAAGAAGGACTGGTTTGATAAGTGCTTTGGATCTAACAAATGCAGAAAACTTTTTTGCATTTTAATTCTGTTTGTGTTTTTGGAAATATTACCAATGTTTGCTGCACGTTATAAGAGAAGGCGCTTATATCACTCACGTGTTACTGTTTATAGTACCTGTTCTTTGCCTGCTAGGTAGACTTTCACATCTGTCGGATAGTAGCCACGCTTTTCACAGACCCCAGCAAGCATGTCCCTGATGGTCAGGCCAGGTTTCACTGCTGTGAGTGAGGCAGTGCCATCAGGCAGATAAACACAGCAATATTTAACTGGTTTGGCTTCTGCTTCAGGTTCAGCATTGCTGAGACTCCCATCATCATTCTAGATGAAAAATGGACATGGAACAAATGATTCTCCACGATCTTTACTTTTCATTATTCCTACTTATAATACATTTCAATGTTAACATGTTAACCAAATAATTTGCAGATATGTTACGCTATTATTTTTGTCTATGCAAAAGGCAATAATTCCTCAGGACGTCCTTTGTAAATAGTATTCATGTGCGGAACGCGCACATTATGAGAAGGATGCATACAAACTCAAATGTGGTAAAAACTAAACATGGTGAGGTCTGCTGAGACCTGTCATCTCCAACAACAGGTGTAGATCACTCATATCCGTGAACTCAGGAGGAGCATAAATTGTGTCTGAGTCTTGTCAGTTACTTTACTTTGAGAGTTTGCCCTTGTCACAATCCCATGATCACAATAAACCACTGTACACACAAGAGTATTACTTACCGCTGTCTCTTATTTAAGCAGTCATTTGTTTGAAGGAGTTAATGGAAAGATCCACATTTTTCTATGGAGGGTATTTATGAGGCTCAAAGGTATCTTATCACTTAGAAAAACTTTGTTATACATTTTGTAGATCAGGGTTAATGTTGATTCTGGTTATATCAGCTACCTCTGACTTGCTTGAATTGGAGATCAAACTCTGGTCCAGGCTAGTAGTGGAGTTGAAAGATGTCTGAGACTCACGGCGGGATGAGAATCCATTGCTTTCCAAAGACTCTGTAGGAGAACACATAAAGCCATGCCATTATGAAATAAGCACCTAATTCCATGTTTATGAAGACATTATGTTTATGGAACTAACTGCTTAACATAGAACAATCCTCGTGAGTATCAATGGCTCCCAGGGGAGCAAATGGTGATAGGGGGAGAGGGCACCATTAGCTGTTCTCATTTGCCTCTAGCAAAAGCCTTTTTGTGTATTTGACCTATAGTTGAACACAAAAGTGTATAGCATAACAAAGATTTTATAGAACATGTACACCCTATCTGGATCTGGATCTGAGCTCTTATTGTGGGACCCTTTTTCTATATAGCCTCTTTCGATGGCTCCATGTTGAACCCCAAATTCATTCCAATCTGCTATGTTGACTTTTCCCTCTGATTGGATGATACTAGAACCTGATTGTTCCATATCACATTTCAGCCGTTACTGTCAGATTCAATAGAATTTAGATTAGAACCTCAACCTATGGTCCTCATTGCAACAATTTCTGGAGACAAAATGCTAAAATATTTCCTTTAAATTCTTTCATAGTGAAAGTTTGTCAAACTGACCTGGATATCAGAAAAATATTTTTATGTAAGGCATATGTCAATTACAGCAGTGATTATGTATAAAAAGTTATGCTGCTACAAAATATGCACCATAGTCAATGAAAAGGTTTAAAATGTAATCAATGCAAATATCAAATCAACAGGATCAGGATTTTTGCTGGTTTCTTTAGTCATCAGACCACTTTTCAGGTGTTCATTTTTATAACCTCTCAATGTATGGCTCATTTGTACGTTAGCTATGCTCTTTTGTACAGTAATGGGTATCAAGCAATAGCACAGCTCTAATAACAGCACAGAGTGCATAAAGTCACCGATCTGACTTTCCTATTTAAAGTATATCATATAAACCAAAAAGAAGGAGTAGTGGTTAACCTGTTTTTAATTAAAATATGGCATAGGATGACAATTAAATGGGATGATTAAACTTAAAAGTGTAACAAACACTTAACGAACACTTAAAAATAGTACTATAGAAAGTAACCCAAGTAAATGAATAAAACAGCCCCTGTAGTAGGACTTTTTGACAAAGAGCAAAGAGCCTGAAATTAAAGCAGTTGTTTGAAAGGTGCCACCTGGTTGCTGGTTATCTTCACACTGATGAGAGTAATATTCCAGGCAAACAATGTGTGTCTGACAAAGTGTACTTTGGAACACTTTAATATCAATTTTTATGCTCCCAAGGGCATACTTAATAAAAGGCAAAGGTTGTTGTGTTAAAAACCTTTCCACATCCATCAACCAGAGAGTTTGCAGGAGAGTTACATCTTCAGCTCCCTGGCATCACTATGGCTTATGACCATCTCCTGCGAGATTGTCTGACCTGGCCCTGCATAACGCAGACCTAATGCAGGTAATGACAGATTTTAGCACGTAGGGCCAGCTGAGCCCTTTTTCACGGAGAAGCTCACTAAGCTTTGCCCTTCAAAATGCATATTGAAGACTTGGAGCCGAGAACAGCAACATGACTGTCAACTTGATTACTGTTAAAATTGCCACAATTCAAGCCTCCTTGGATGCCCAGAAGCAATAAAGCACATGTCTGTTTACAGAACTAAGAGATGAGTTTGCATTTGAGTTGTCAATCGTGTTAATACATAGGCTCTGTTCACCAACATTAACTTGCACTCTACCCAACTAGAGTACTGATCTCTCTAGAATAAAAGCAAGCAAATGGATATGTAAAGGCAAGTGCGGAATGGCTGGGCCAGTGGATATGCAGAACTTGTCACATGACTGAATTGTATTGGTGCCCTGGAAGAGATGTTTGGGTCTTTTTTCCCCCAAGAAAGTGTAAGATGCTGAATTCCATTGAAAATGAAAACGGAATTTTACCTCTACAAGTTCCTCTTCTGTCCTTTTTCTTGAAAGATCTTCTGGTGGATTTGGAGGCAAGATCTGCAATATTCTCGACTCCAGTGACTTCAACTCCAAGTGGGAGAGACTTTCCAGGCCTCAGCTTCTTCTACCAAACATAAAATAATAGCTGTTTTTTATTGTTTAGAACAAGTCAACTCAGACATTTGGTAGATAATGTTACACACTCATATTCATCGTATGAAACCTAATGATAAATACACAATGGTGTGTAGATAAAATATGTATTTTTCATGGCACTTCTGGCTTTCTATATGTCATAATTGTAACATAATAATAACACATTTTATTAATTAATAATTAATTCGTAATTTTTAAAAGTGGCAGATTAATAATCCTCATATTTTATAACATTTACCTTATTGAATGTAATAATAAAATATTGCATTAACACGTATGCACATCGTTATAGATTTTAATAGCTAGTTCCCATTGATTATAGCCATATAAAGCCATATAGGTCATCTAATACAACAGAAACATTTTATGGGAAACATACAGTATGGAACAAACACAATAAACAGACCATAGAAGGATATAAACTGTTTATCTGATACACAGCTTTGTTCAACAAAATATATCTTCATCAGAGTAGTTAAGTGAGGGGAAGAGGAAGTGCTGCGTAGATTGTTGGCGCTATATAAATAAAAGATAATAATAACAATAATAACATGACTAGGTATTTCCTTTAATAAATAGATTTGTTTAATTCCTTGATGTGTGAAACATTAAGGAGTCATTTATCCAATTTGTCAATAAAGAGATGCAATCAAAAACTGTGTACAATTACTACATCTAGATCGACATCTAGATCGACATCTAGATCTCCTTGGGGGTCTCTTTAGAACTCAGGTATTTTCTTATAACAAGAGGACCCCTTATGATGTCATGATAACATATTAATAAATGTATCTTCTTCTTACTGTTTATGTTCTTTAACATTTCACAATTTTACAATTTAGTTTACTTGCCATCTGCTCAGTGACGTGGTTACGGATTTTCATAAAACAAGTGATTTCCTTACCTTTACCGCTCCAGATGTGAGGTTATTGCAGTCTGTACTAACGGCATCAGGTGATGAACCGAGGCTGGGTAAAGGCCGACCTTCCACCTCGGACAGCATGCACTCCTGATAAAGGGATGACTTTACAAAGCGAGTATAGCTGTCAAACTTCATCAGGTTGAAAATCTAGATTATATAAATTGATTAGATGTAGCGTAGACCAAAATGCACAGGAAATGGAAATGCGTCAGCTAAAGAAGTCATTTTGCAAATTGCACCAGTCATTCACTGCTTCAAGATCAATCTAAAACATCAACAACTAATTTCACTGAGGATAAATGATGAGGATGATAAACAATTCTCACATTAAAGAATTGAGAAGAAATGTTAATACCATATAGTTTGTAGTTAAATTTGAGGAATAATTGATTAGAATTTGGTAAGTACTAAGATCTCTCTTTTCTCTCTTCTACTCAAACAGAACAAATGGGTGTGCCATTAAGCCCTCTGCTTTATCTCCAAAAGTGCACATAAAAAATGGGGTTCTAGGCACATCCTTACTCTGCCATGTACTATGAATTTAGTGTAAACTTAGAACAGGGATACTGAAGCAGCACACGTGTTGCGACAGGTCCAACCGGTTTTTATTCCTATCCTTAGAATAAGTTCCATTGCTGTCAGGATGTAGTTAGAGTCATCACAGTAGATGTGTTATAACCTGCGTCTGATGTGATCTGAACATGTCAGGGAAAGGCTTCTGCAGCATTTCCTCTGTGATAAGGGCCTGATGATCTACATTGACTGGACACAACGACTTGCTTGACAAGAATTCATTGTAAATGCTCCGAGACTCTTTTAAAAGCTGTGAAAAAAATGTTAAAGACTGATTAGTGTGACAAATTAAAAGTGTTAACATCCACATTACTGGATTTTAGTAACAGAGTTGAGTTGCCTTCGTATGAGTATATTAGCACAACTTGCTAGGTAATAGTGAACTACTTACACTTTGTCTGAGCAATAAAATAGTGTGAGACACAGTGGAGTCGTTCAATCCAAACATCTGGACAGTCTACATTATGCACAACGCTACTAAAGTGCAGAGAAGGTCTGCCTTCACTCACAATATCAGTCATACACACAACTTTTATGAATAAACACTTAAATGTATCTCTCATGTTCCTGTTCCTGCAGAGGACTGTAAGCATCCAGAGCTGTCTCTACTCACACGCACTCTCAGGATTTGCATGCGCTAAAATGCATTGTACTCATGCAAAATGGACTCCAATATTTTTACATAAAATTGTGGCCCTTAATTAATACATAGAGAGCAACCTATTTAATTTTCCTGTAAACAGTTCATTAGTAGCAGTATACACATGGAGCTAACCAGTGGAATCACACAGTTAGTAAGGTTGTTGCTTCACCGTAGATAATACAGACGCACACCCAGGAAGTGGCTTCTGTCTCAGCTTCACCATTCACTGAGGTGTTTTTAAGGGCTTCTCTGAGGTTAACCGCTTAAACTAACAGTAGATATATTATCCCACAGTAAGGCAACTGTAAACATAAGAGCAGATGTATTCAGTGTGCTATGTTAGAAATAGCCCCTTTTTCATGCTGCCCTAGAATAACCGTTGTTCTCTAAACTGACCACTTTCCCGTTTCATTGTTTTTTTTTGACGGATTGCAGTTGAAGAATCTAGAACCTAAAGATTGTTATATTTCTTTGTGTGCTTGCATTGCATTTAAAAGTCGGTTCCTTATATTTTAATTACATTTTGAGTAATAGTCACTTAGACGTTGGAAAATGTTTCCGCATACAGCACCATAATCGGTGGTTCCATTTTTTGCTAATCCAGCCCAGTCATCTAACATACTTGATCTGTGTTGCCAGCAGGAATGCTCTGGAACTTCTCACATGATTTCCAGAAAAATATGTTCTCTGCACTGTATTCCTTTTTCAGAAACTCCTGCGGTAAGAAGGCAGGTTTAAATAACTGACATTACCAGGCAGGTTTAAATAACTGACATTACCAGCAAAAAAGTCATGATGTTGTATCAAGAGGAGACAGAATCACCTAAACATTGGGCCCGCATCAACTTAGTATAAGTTGCCACCTACCCTCCCAGCTATGGCTGTACTGAAGCGTTTGGGAGGACGAATGATGACGTTTCCTAAACGAATGTTGGTATGGACCCAGTATTTTTGTGTAAATATAGTTCTAAATGAGGAGCAATCACCATGGAAACCAGTGGAACGTTCCTTCTAATTGTTGTTAGGGTTATGCATAAAAAGTTATTCTTTAAAACATTTAAACAGTGGTCTTATCCCCATGACAACCAATAAGATTGCCTTTTTACTACTACTTCATAATAGTAGCCTGTGTGTGATAGCACATAGGACTTATTCTTGGAAAAAAGCTAAATACATTTCAATCCCGTGAAATGTGATGAAATATGTGTTAGTTTGGGTAAAATCCTAAATAAAGCCTTAATGCAGTAACTGGTCACAATTACGGTATATAATACACGTTAATGTGTACAGATCTGCTGGTTCCAATGATTTGAAAGTCTTTTTTACATACCGTAAAATAGTCAACCCCAAGGGGGTCTTGCAGAAGCCTCTCAAATGACACAGCCCAGCTGGCCACTGAATGTTCTGATGTAAGTCCAGTCGTCTGGACACTAGGCAGGCTGTTCAAACTCTGGTCGCTGCCTCTGCCATCTTTATCAGCATTATTTAACTCTAAAACAACAGATTTACCAACGTCAGAGAAAGCATTACTATAACAATAGGCTTGTGTACATTTTGCATTGTAGTTATTTAAGAAGTGTTTAAAATATGGAAGAATGCACTGGCAAATCAATACAATGAACACTATCTACTCACCTCTATGTTTCTTGTGACCATAAAACAAATGGGACTTCCAAATATCCGCAATACAAATAAGTGATGAGGGAAACATTTCTGAGAAGGTGTTATGAGGCAAATATTATGTAAGTGTAGATTAACACAGTAGTGCAAGGGACAGAAAGGAAAGGTTCTTCTTGTTGTTAACTTTTTTATCTCCAAAACACTGACAGGAGACTTTTAGAGACAATGGATTTGTGTTTAGTGTTCGAAGTTGCTGGGGGATGCAGTGTAAGGTCCTTGTATTTTGGCCCAAGGCTAACATGATCCCTTTACATGGTCTGTTTATAGTCTCTTTCCAAAAGAGACTATAAGTGGTTAATATTTATAACAGCTTTAAAAACACTTAGATTACAATTACTGTATATATCTTTAAATATCACACCTTTCCTTTAGATTTCCTTCTTCAACCTTGTACCTTCTATTAATGTACTTAAATGCACACTATTCTTTATATTTTTGCTGTCTTATTAGAGGTTGGGGTCCTGTTTTTCAGAAACATCATGAAGGGTTCCTTATAATTTGAGGGCTTTGGCCGCCTAGGATTCTTCATCCTCTTTTTAAATGAACTAAATGGCAAGAAATAGTATATTGCTTTCATGTTGTTTAATTGTAAAGCTGAATCTGTCAATTCACCATTCCTAGAGCAACCAGCGCCTTGAATCATCCACTTGAAGCATGGTAGCTGTTGTGGGTACACTCTGAAATGTTAGCTGAGAGGACTAGTTGATCATATAAAAATAATTTGTCATTCAGCTCCTACTGATCACCCCACTATGTTCTAACAAAGATACTGAAGTCCAGTAGAGTTCCTCAATTTGACATATTTAGAGTAACATCTTGGAATTCTACATGAATAGATTTTGACATCCCAGGTGATAAAGCAAAGTCATCCTAACAAATGCAGTTGCTGATTTTTTGCAAACTTGTCTTAATTGCTGAACCTATTTCCACATAAATTCTATAGAAGTGACCATCAGAATTTCCAGTCCCCTCCAGACCTGGTAGTGGAAGCACCTAACAGAACCAGACTACATTTTTTAATACAATTTAAAGTGATTTTAATTCATATGAGTTGGATTTGACCTTCCAAACTCTGTCCATGATTACCTTGGAACGCTACTATAACCATTTCTAAATGGTAGTCTACAACTTACATGAGCTCAGTGATTGACATTTACACCGAGCCTCCATTTTTGATTATCTTAAGTTGCATCAAAACATTGCCATACATAGAAACATAGCATTTGATTTCAGATAAGAACCGCTGGGCCCATCTAGTCTGCCTGTTTTGCACATGTAAAGACTCAGACCTTAATTACTATTTGTTCTTGTCTGAGATTCGGGATAACTTTCTGCCAATCCCATTTAAATTCCCTCACTGTATTTAGCCTCTACAACTTCTGATGGCAGGCAATTCCGTTTATTTACCACCCACTCAGTTAAGTAAAAATTCTCAACTTCTGACCCTCTAGTTTTAGATTATGACCCCTTTCCCTTCTTCGAAAAAAGCTTCTCTCCTGTACTTTGTTAAAGTAGTTAAATGTTTCTATCACATCTCCCCTCTCTCTTCTTTTCTCCAAGCTATACATATTGAGCTACCTTAGCCTTTCATGGTCATTATTACATTATTATTCTACATAATTATATCTGTTATAATATATATATATATATATATTATATATTATATATTTATATATATTATATATATATTTATATATATATATATCCTTCTTTGCATTGTGTTTTTTCTAATGGGACACTACTATATGTCACCTCACTAAGAAAAAACCCCAGGCACTTTAACTGTAAATATCAGTGTGTAGGCTTTGTCTTTAATAACACAGCATGTCACCATCCACAGACGACAAAACCAGTTAGACCATACAAGTCATGACGCCCGTGTGTGGGCTGTGACGATGGCAGCTGCTCTCCTAATGCATCCAGATTCTATTTATACATCTGCACACACACTTTGTCTCTGCCCTTTCATCAAACAAGCTACAGAAATATGTTCCCCAAAGTGCTTGATTTCTTTCCACAATTAAGTTTGTGACTCACCTCCATCAGAAACCGCCAGCACCTGAAACAAAATCAGAAAGCGCAGAGTGAGGTCATTAAGGGTAAAAGCTGTATATATATTTATGCACACTAGCATCCTATATTATCACTGGCATTAATGCACCATATAGTGGAATTACTGTGCATTTATTAGGACACATAAAATAATTTTAGTATCACATAATATCATTTAAAGAAAAACATTTTTTCCGCAAAACTTTAAATTTTAGAAAAAAAACAACAAATCTATTTATTCACTGAATACTAAAACAAGCAATTTATGTGTTCTTCTTTTTAATAATTGTATGTGTAACAAATCTATAACATTGGGTACTTATATAAGGCTAGGTCTGGTTTGCCTTCTTTTGGATCAAGACCAGGAAGGTTAGGTAGAAGGGTTGAACTTGATGGACTTAGGTCTTTTTTCCACCTTATGTACTATGTAACTATGTAACTATGGTAAAAATATTCATACAACATAGGAAAAAAAATGTCTGTGTACTTATATTAAAGGCACCAACCTCTGTATTATATATTATATAAGATTAACAATACCAATGATCAGTAAAGTGCATATTCACACTAACGAGCCATATTCTCTTCAACTTCTTCAATACATACAGTGCCTCCCTATGGACGAACCTATGTCTGTTGCTTATTTTTAATATTCAGAATTGTGTCTTTTAATTAGACGTAATATGTTTGTCCATGGATTATAAGCGCAGAGCTGTAGCTAAAGCCTATACATATTAGCGTTTGTGGGTTAAAATGAAAGAAGGTGAAATAAATTATATCCAATTGCTTCTAGCTTTCTCATATCTAGCTCATTGTTACAGACAGGGAACTAAGTAAAGATGTCATTATATGTATCACACTTATATTTAGCAAAATAATATAGACTAAGTGGCACACCAAAACATAAAATAATATGTTTAAATAATAAAGCAAAAAAGGTGCAAGAAACTCCCACCCAACAGGTTCAATTTAACCAGCAGGTTCAATTACAGACAAATCTAATGAAAGGAAGTTACACTCAAAAAATGCACCAAATAGTAAAACAATTATAATTATAAAGCACTTACATGGATATATAGGCAAACAACCTTGATGAAGACCAGTTTGGTTGAAACATTGGGGATCTCTCTTACAGTCTCCACTTTCCTGTCACTCTCGTGTTTTTCTGTCACTCTCATGTTTGCCTACAACTCCCTTCCATTAGATTCACCCTTATATTTAGCAAATCTTTCTATACATTTGTAATTACATTTAAGTCCCTAGATGCCCCATGAAGACTAATCAAAATGTCTCTATTGCATTTTGACAAGAACTAAAATGTTCTATAGTAAAATATTCTATAGTAAAATGTTCTATAGTAAAATATTCTATAGTTGAATAAAAATAACCCTTGCAAAGTTGCCAAAACATTAACCAGGCGGTAAAAGGTTTAAATTGTAAGCTGTTAACCTATCATTAAACGTCTCTGCGCATGTGCTCCATGTTTGTTTTACCTTTAGAGGAGGAGTCACTGTATGTGATTTATCCAGATTGTTCTTCTTGGGTTTGATAGCGTGGTGGGGCCTGGTGGCAGGATTTAAAGTTAATATATCTAAAACACTGGGACTTTACCTGCACCTGACTCAATGTCCTCCGCACACTGTTCAATTAAGAATCAGGTGGGAACCACAGGCAATTAATTATATAACTGTTAAAGTGCCAAGAAATCCTTGGAATTTACTCCATTATTAACAAAAATCACTGAAGAACTTAGGGGTGCGTATGTCATTGGACATACTCAGGCAGGGTTGTGTTGATTAGGTTGATTAGCTTCATTAGGTTATATTATGCTTTGCAGGTGTTATCCATTATTCTATTGGCAGCTGATTAAAGCCTTGAAGTTGTTAGTAAATAACGCTGCCATTTTATAAGCTCTTAAATTTAGGAGATTCAGACCAAGCAAAAAACATTGAGGGCCAAAACCTATGCCTGTGGTTGGTCCTCATTGTGCAGGGAATTTCTTGCCTCACATTTCGGTTCTGGGCTGTCCTTGGGGCAAGGTCGGCTCTTGCTCTTGTCAACTAGAATTCTATGATTCTGGGCTTATCTTTGGCTTTGGGAACCATACCTCATTGATTTTTGGTTTCAGCTTTCAGCTGAATGCGGAAATGAAAATGTCTTCCTATAAAGTTCAGTGCTTCTAGCTCTCCAACTAACCAATTGCGCCTTGGCACACTACTGGAAGATACATAGCCAGACCATGCATGGAAGGACAAAGGAGTGAGGAGAGAATGCGTTGGCATTGATCTCCAACCCACTGGGTTACATAGCTCCACACCAGCTGGAGAGGTACCAGTGAATCTCCTGATTCAGAGCATCACAAAAGCACTCAAATATTAGCAGTGTGGATTCACCGGTCACAATGACTAACATATTAGGAAGTAGATACAAGTTATGAATTTTATGTAGCAGAAAAAGAAAATATCATTAATGCTTATTCCTTACAACCCCCCCCCCCCGAACAGGCAAGCAGACAGATGTCGGCATACTTCTATCTGTTTACAAGTTTTTGCCTAGATTTTTAGATTACTACATAATGTGTTTACTGCATAGCTCAAACTTGCAAAAAAAAATCTACAAGGACTTTGTAAACATTCTCAAAAACATTAGAATGTAGCTCTTGGCTCACAGCATGCACAGAATGATTAGAATTAAACAGAACTTAGCTGAGTGTGGGCGGCATATATATAGTAATTGGGAATCCATTGCTAAGTTTGTTCACAAGGTAATGCCATACCTGCCTCTTGTCACTTGCCTCTAATGTTTGGATGAGTCACTTACCATTCGGCCCTTAGGAATGTCCAGGTATTTCATTTTCCCCAGCATCCCGTTGTATTCTGTTTTAATGGTTCATCGTTTAGACGAGAGTATTTCTTAAGTGGAGAAACTAACACCACCCTGCGTTGTCAGTCTTTGGCATCCTCAAAAGCCACACTACCTCTTTCCATCAAAGCCACAGGAAGTGTTGCCATGGAAACCAGCCCACAGCAGGAAGTTGGGTTTGCAGAAGAAGAACAACTCTTCCCTTCTCTTGCGTGAAAATGATAATCATGACATATGTGACAAACGTGGATACGTTACAAAGCTGTATCATAATCACCCCTCATGTTTCTTTCTTATTTTCCACCTAAGGCAATATTGCTTCATGGTTGCAGCTATGTGAGCTACAAGTGTACTGATTCCATCACCCATGATTTAATTTCCTCTGTTTAAGCCATTTTTATAAGTACATGATGCACTGTACTCTGAAAACGATGAACACTTAAGACTCATCAAACAGTAATTACAGAACGTAGCAAATATGATAGTGCCATGAGTACAATGCGTTACAAAGACATATTTAGACCAATATACCATGGTTAAAATTCAACTATGACCCAATAATTACAAAACTTTCACAGGATATAGAAGAAAGAAACTGTCTCAATTTCATAAGCCATATCAATATAATTAACCATTTTAAGTAATGCCAATGGTTCCCTCCATAATGTTCACTGCTGATCTTCTATTAATACAAAGATCCATGCGTCTTCTAATATTTGTTTAAAGCTCTTCCCCCAGGAGCATTTTGCTAGCCCCCAATGTTTCATCCATCATGTTTCAGAGAGATAGATACTCATTGCAAGAATACTTATTTCATATGATGCACTAATAAAGAAACTCAGTATTCCATAATTACTACTTTCACTTTTAATAAGAAACCCTATTTTCAAGACTTGCAGCCAGACAAGTGACATTTTAAATGTATGGGGTATCACACAACCCATGCCCTAACCACAACCTTTTTTTCATAGCTTAAAAGAAAAAAAATCTCCCAATAATCTATTTTTGAACATATAAGCCAGACATGGTCTATCTGAGACTCTTGCCTACATGCAAAACATTTTCCTACCATCCTTCATGGCAGACTAGATCTCACCACTTGGCACAACATTTACAAGCAATGGTTAAAAAATCTAATTATAATATACTACAATAACAAACTTCTGAAACTTCTTTCCGTAATTAACAAAACCCCTATCACCAAGACTATGTTGCGTTTGGGACTATCTCAGGCAAACTTTTTGACAACATACAGAGATGCTTATTGAAACCATGTTGTTTTACTATTGCACAAACAAGAGTCTTCTACTTTACCTAATTATACAAGATTGAATCCAGGAAAAGGTCACTCCATCCATTTGGAACATTCATTTGCTACTAAGAAGAACTAAGTAACAAAAGCATGTAATGACTAGAATTTATTTTGTTATAACACTAGACAATACTAATCAAATTGTAATGGACGTTTCAAAAATTCAAAACATGTTCATCCTGGGAAAGCAACGCACAAATATTGCGTATTTACATTTTTTATAGCTTTTCATTTTGTATTTTCTTCTTTCTGTCTTTCATCGCGCTTCTTCTGTACAGTCAGTCTATGCTACCACACATGCAAAATTTCCACGCGACCTGCCCATCGAAATGATGATTACTTTAACCCTAGCAGTCTGGAATGTGCAACGTAGCAGACAATCTCATGATTGCATAATAATAATTTTGCGGATACATATCAGTATTATTTCCTGTACCATCTGTGCAAGTGCATTTAGGGTGATTGGACATGTGGGCTGTGATCTAGATGGTCTATATTTGATTCAACACAACAATCTTTAGTATAATATGTAAAATTTGCAATGCAAAGCTCAGACTTAAGCCTCTTGCTCTTCTTTCTTTGTATGCCTTTTCTCCCAGTAAAGTTCAGCCTATATAAAAAGGGCTACTTTAAACACCCATCTTCAGTTACTCTCTAAATTAACTCTTTAGTTAACGACTACATGTCCTATCAACGTCTCCAATTCTACTGCCTAGCCTAGGTGTCATTTTCAAATCTTGTCTCTCCTTACGGGAGCACTCTGGCACCCATTTAAGTAAATGCACATTGCAGCCCATGTTACTCCAATGTATTTACTGTATGCACTATCCACTTGTGTTCTGCAGCACACACACACACATATATATATATATATATATATATATATATATCTATATATATATATATGCAAACTGAACTCCTACTGAAATCAATGTGAGTTCACTTTGCATACTTGAAAGTCTGTACTACACAGCATGTGAAGGCAGTGTATACTCCAGGGTTTGTCTCCTCTGCCTGTTAGTTCTTACAGTTTTATGCATCTCAAATGTGTACTGAAGAAACTGGCAAATTGATGGATATCTATAAACATCACTTGGACTCAAGAGTCAAAAGCGTATGCCACATGTGCAAACAGCTGTAGGGACAATGCCAAAACATTTATTAACAAAAAACAAACAACCAAACATGACTCTAATTTACAATCAGTGTAAAAATATGTGCCCCAAAAAGCCATGTGTGTTATGTTGGAAGACTGTGGAGAGAATAAAGTGGACAACTCAAGCTAATGTTATCTGTGGGTACATTACGTCTCTTGGTCCAAATCTGACACAAAAGTAAAGCAGCACTTCCATGTGCTCCAAACAGTTCTTGGTCATTTGGATATCCTCTTTATACAAACAAAACAGTTTATTTTTCCTAAAGTGTCTAAAATGAAGCAGTACCCTGCAAATTGTCCCACCATACCACCAGGAGTACTGTGTATTATTGCTAAAGGCATCTAGGGGAATTTCATGCTCTTACCTGTGTCTTTCTTGTTGGCATAGTCACAATGTGGCTAAGATCATCTGTGTTTTTTACCAAGTTCTGTTAAAATGATATTTATTTTGATGTGAATCTTGTGAAATTGCAACATAAAAACTGCAGAGGTTTGTGTTCTATGCTTCTCAATACTCAATATTAGTAGAAGGAAATATGTGCACCATAGTACCCCCCCTAAAGCTTCTAGTGATATCTAACCTTTATAATATCCTACCTGTGTCTGAAAATATTAAATTAAAGTAAGATAACATTATAGAAAAAAATGTTTACTATTAGCATCCCTATAATGACTATATACAATACACTGGTTTTCTGTTTTAAAATGGCTCTTGAAAAACAGTGGATTTTTGTATGCATTACCTTAACAGTCTACAATGCAGTCGAGAACTATAAGGTACCACAAGACCCCAGGCTTTTTTATTACCTCCCTTGTCTCCAGTGAGCGGTTGATGTAGAAGGATTTAGAAGCTTTGAACTTCTTCCTCAACGTGGACAGGCGGCTTCTGGAATTTCGGACCTCCCAAAATGAGAACTCAAAAAACTGAAGAGAGCACTGAGAATGAAAGAAAAGAGCATTACTGAAAATTAAAATAATGGCTGGTACTTCGGTTAAGACATTTAAATCAAATATTTGGATTTGAGTCAACTCATATGACAAACAAGGCTTACGGAGGAATTGCTAATATAAGAGGGAAATACACAATACCACTGCTTACCATATTGTTATCCTCTAAGACAGTTGTGCTTCATCTACTCTAATGTGATTAGAGTGTATTTCAATGTATTACATTGTAGCACAATGCATCCTGGGAAGGCTAGTTGAGAATATTAGCAGAGCTATTTTTTAGCTTTTACTTTGTGTTTTCTTCATCCGTTCTTTTATAATACCTCTCCTGTACAGTCAATCTGTGTTGTCATACATAGCCAAACTTTTCTGAAAGCAGCTACATCCAAATCACATTTACTTTAGCCTAACCAGCCTGGAATCTGTAATTTATCAGATAATCTGGATTGCATAATAGCAATTTTGTGGATACACATTAATATTATTTCCTGTACCATCTGTACAAGTGCATTTAGGGTGAATGCACATGTAGACTGTGGTCTGGATAGTGAGTACAAGATTGAATACAATCTTTACAACAATATATTTTCTGATTAGTATATTTTAGAGAAATGTTCTTGTCTCTTTGCATTCCTTTCCTCAATAACAAAATGGTTGGGGGGTTTTCATTCATAATTTGTGTGTGTGGTTTTTTTCTTTACCTTGGATGACCCCTTTCTCTGTGACAGCTGTCACTAATGGGAGGGGGACATCAAGTGGCTGTCATAATGATCAGATCACTCCTATTGGTCAGGAGTGATCCGGTCATCATTAGCCCACTGATATCAGCCACCCTCCTACACCCTCTGGACTTTTAGCGATAACTGACATCATCACAGGGCAAAGCTCTGACAACCTCTTCTTTTCAATTTGCTTGACTTGGACATCAAGATCCTTAGTTATGGATCTAGCCTAGATCACTGCAATAATTAAAAATGTAGGTTGCTGCTTTGTATAGCCTTTAAAATTGGCAACAAATACCAGAACCGCTGCTGTAATCATGTAGCCATCACTCTCTAAAATTTCACAGTTGGCACTTAACATTTTCTTCTATTTTTTAGTTTAAGCTTAACTTGAACTTATTCTTGCTCCTAAAATGTATATAAGATTGTTCAATAATATTTCACTTGACTGTGTGTGCCCGATCACAAGAGAATCATCACATAAATTAAATTATTAAACAATTTCTTGCTAAATAACACATAGGGGTTACCTATAACAAAAGTGATTCTAATGCAAAGTCGTAATTGTGCTGTTATCACCATGGCAACCAATGGAATGGTCCTATTGATGGTCATAAGGAGACTTTTTTAACGTTACATTTTAAAATGCTTTGCAGGATATATTACATTACAGAGAGCTCAGGACATCCAGATGGGAACAAGAGATACATCACCCGGAATCGCTGAAATACAATGTGAATGTATGAGTGAATGTATGAAATACAATGTGAATGTATGAGTGAATGTATGAAATACAATGTGAATGTATGAGTGAATGTATGAAATACAATGTGAATGTATGCAACAAAAGTTGTTATAAACAAATGAACATGCCAAAATAATTGTAATAAAGTAAAAGAATTATCAATCTACAGCATACATGTATCAAATATTTAGCTTTTGTCAGGTATCACTAATACATGCTATCTGATTTCAAAGATTACCTGCAACATTGTTCGAATTTTCGAATTTTAAATGTATTAAAAAGAAACAAGAACTAGCTAATCATACACAGAAAAAAAAGGCAATACCCTTATGTAAGTAAGTAAAAATGATACGGGGGCCCAACTTCAGAGCTGGGTAGCCCAGATGTAATCCACTGCTGGCACATGGGAGGAACGACATTGATAAAAGAGATTTCTAACCCCACAGTCATAGCATCCATTTACACATCATTTTCCAGCAAAACCTTGAGAAGATCCATTTCTACCAATAAATATGTCAAATACTTTTCACAAACGAGTGAGATATTTTTTATAATCTGGAGCACGGATAGTGGGTCAGCCACTTCCAACGATGGGCTAACTCTTTTTTAGTCAATATTTTTATATATCCAAATAATTTTGTCAATAGTCTAGAGAGACCTTCAGGGAAAACGTGGAACCAAAGCTATCAAAGGATCTCTATCATGGTCATCAGGTCAAACATCCGTGTCCAAAAACCATCATATGTGATTGGGCCTCTTTCAAAAATATACACTAAAATCACAGTGCATCAAATTAAATGATACTTGATAAATATGTAGCAGAACATTAACAAATTAAACTGCCCAGGATATGATAATATTGAATTGTGTCTTTTGGCTTACATTATATGTATTACATTATTTTTAGATTTTTTAACAAAGTACAGCAAGTTCAACCTTTCTTGCTTCCTGTGGCAGGTAAACAACGTTCAAGCAGATTGTCCAATATTTGTTCAGGAAAGTTGCCATGACAACTTGTTCTTCCATATCTGGCGTCAATGAGTGATACCGGGGCCCTCAGTCATCACTTAGTGACGGCTAATTTGTACCATGGCAACCAAGCTCCAGTAACATTACTATATACTATTACATTGCAAGGTCACTATGAAACGTGTGACTCGTTGTATTAAAAAATGTATGAACCGATAACACATACATGACTTTCACTTTATGATTGGGGGTCTGTGTGCTGTTACATAGTATGTAGTGCCAACAATTACAAATTGTTCTAAGCATTAAAAATAGTCAGACCACCAATTTCTAGCAATGGTCTTACCCTATTACAGCTAGTATGACAAACAGCCGAGACAGACTAAATAAAATAAAACTAAAAGTCAAATATATTTGGAAGAATACTTCAGGGAGTCCTTTGTATGAATGTATGCACATGGAAGAGGAAGTCATTCCTCGATAAAGAACATTTTAATGTATATTTCAGTAATTTGCAAGAATATATACTGTTTTCTTAATAATGAGGACACTCTTTCCTGAAGACCCTATATATAATCATTGTGGCATTATTTGTTTAATGTACATCATTAGATCATTAAGTAAAAATAAACAGCTTTGTGAAATATAAGTGGTGATTTATTTAACATAACCACAGTTCCAATTAAGCAGGTAGAAATATGTGGCTATTTTATAAGTGACTCAATTAGAACATTCCTGGCTAGTGATCAGCAAATATCATCAAATACTTTACTATTTTGATCTGTGGTACCCTGTATACCGCACATACAGCCACTCTCAATATTCTGTGGGTTTTTTTTCACCTATTAGTATGTGTCCTTAAGTATTACAATTTTAGCAAAACAAAATATAACAATAAGATACACAAAATGTCATTTACATTTACTGTAAAACTTGAGTGTGTCTCTAACACATTTGAGGAGCAACACAAAAACCATTTTTGATGACATCCTTATTATTTATAAACACGTTCCTAAGCTATGTCCGGTTTAATGTCAGAACTTGACGGCAGATAAGAACCATTCGGTCCATCTAGGCTGCCCATCAGGCAAAGGATAATGGAAGTATGTAGATCACTTGCTGTTTGTAGTTCGCTCGGTGTGTTATGGCTAACCGTGAGGTAACAGATTAGGCTGTAATATCTAGAAACATTATCTAAGTTATCTAAGAAGAGGAGTTATTTAAGAGAAGCCTGGTAACACTAAGTGTGGCAATACATGAACAGACAACAGCTCAAGGGAACCTAAACACCATGTGTGCTACAAAGAAGCAGGTAGTGCGGAGCGATGAGCAAAAATATATTATACATAAGGAGCTTTACCTTCCTCTCAGGTTCTGCAAACATCCTTGATGGCAAATGATACTCTTCAGAGCAGAGAATATGGTGAACATCAGGACAGGAGCAGACAGTAGTGTAAAAAGGGAGAGACTTTTGAACTATGGAAAAAATCCTGCAGATGCTGACGTCTGTAAGAAGCGTGCAAGCTCTCGCTCTGTCAGGAAAGTAAACAAGACTGTGATTATGGAAAGAAAGTACCTTGGACCAAAACAAGCACTGTGCCGGGGCTAATGCACTGAGCCCTATCAAGTGTTTGAGTGCTCTGCTATTACTGAGTACTAAAATCAATCAGCCCTTTCCATAAAAGAAACCCTTTAACATAAGCATAATGATAAGATGTAAGTGAGATGAGGCTCTTGAAACACGAACGGGCTTAGGAAACTCGTTTAATATACAAGCAGAGTCCTCAAAATTGAATTGGGAGCACTAGTTACAAAAATGAGTATGTTTAAGTTTTAACTTAAAAACATAGACTTTGATGGCAGATGACCATTCAGCCCTTCAAGTTTGCTAATTATTTCTAAAGAAAAGGCTCAAACCTAAATCATAGAAATATACAATTGGATGGCAGATAAGAACCATTAGGCCCACCTGGTCTACTCATTATTCCTGCTGAAGGACTTAAACTTAACTCATGGAAATTTAGATTTTGAAAGCAGATAAGAAACATTCGGTCCACCAAGTCAAGAGAAGAAATGCTGCACATACCATGTGTGTAAATGGACTGCACATTAAATAGATGGAATGTCTTGTTTTGTTGTACATTTCCCTGTATAAACAGCAATATATTAAACAGTGATTTGTAAAAAAAAAAAAAAAAAAAAACATAACAGAGTAAGCTCATCAAGTCCATCATGTTCAACCTTGCTGTTTGTCCAGAAGAATGGTGTGTCAAACAGGGAAAAATCCTTCTTGAATTTGATTTCTCGCTGGATCAACAAGCTATAACAAATCCCGTCCTTATAACCAATTATATCCCTGTTTATTTTTCTTCGTTAAAAAATAATCTGGCCCATATTGAAAGGTATCTATAGCACAAAGTGTGACTGGTGTATTCCACATTGTTTTTGTTCTTGAAAATTACTTTCTTTAAGTCTGAATCAATTATGTTCTCTTGTTTGCACACTCCTGTTAATGAACAAGTCATCAGAGAGCAGCTGGTATTGTCCCATATGTATTTGTATAATACTATCGTTTCCCCTTTAAGATGCCATAGTTTTGTAGTGCAAACAAATTCAATTCTCTAGCCTCTCTTCATAACCTTGTAGCCTAGACCTGCACCGCATATTCAAGGTGGGGGTCTTACTTATACAAAGGAAAAAATGCATAAGTTTGCATTTGTCAGCATTAAATCTCATCTACCATCGCCCAGTTCTCCAATTTCACTAAATATATTTGGACAAAAGTATTGGGACACATGACCATTACACCAACAGGGACTTTTATGACATTGCATTCTAAATATATAGACGTTATTATAGTTAGTTATGTAGTTGGTCCTCTCTTTGCAACTAGAACAGCGTTCACTCTTCTAGGAAGGCTTTACACAAGATTTGTAAGTGTTTTTGTGGGAATTCACTCTTATTCACGCTCTCTCGCATTCTCACACTCTCTTTTACTCCCTCTCTCACACTATCTCACCTCCTCACTCATTTATATTCATGCTCTTTTATACTTTCACTCACATGCTCACACTTTCACATTCTCGCTCTCTCACTCACTCTTATTCATACCCTCTCACGCACTCTGATGCTATGATCGTTGATATGCATTTCTCATTATATACTTAAGCTGCTCTGATTTTCCTTTTGCAGTCTTTGTTAGCATCTTTCTAGTTTGTAAATGATGCAGCTCCCTTTGTGCTTTAAATCTTGTTCTCTTTGTTTCTTATATTCTGACTGACTGTTCTTTTCAGCCACCTTTAATTTTTTTTCTTTTGTATCTGTTACCGAAGGAGACATGCTTATAAGTGGATTGATTTCATTAATGTTAGTTTTAAGAGATTCTTCTGTGTTCCTTCCTGCAAACAATCCTAGTCAATTAGCTCCATGGATTCTCTGTTTTGGTGAAGCCTTTATTAGTTGGCTTTTGTGAGTTAATTGCCAGTGTCATCATATAATGTTTATTGTTCCCCAAATGCTCCCTTATTTGAATACTCAACAAAAGCTCTATGCTGCTAGTTATCCATATCCAGACAGGTGTGTTTAAAATGTTAAGAGATTATGGAGAAAAGTTCTGTGTATACTACTATACAACACCTTACACCTACATCGTTATAGGATCATTAACAGTGTTTTGCAGGTACACCCTATTTGCCTCCAGATAAGATTTTTACACCTTCCACCTTTTTGTCCTATACATTTACTAGCATAATATATAGATAATTTTTTAAAGTACATCCTGGTTTCCCTTCCGTCTATGTTCCATTAAGTTTCTTTTATATAAAACATCCTTATCCTTAAACTTTGATACATTTACAAACAAAAACTGTTCAATTTAAGCTATATTGGTGCATGTTTGCATGTACTTGCAAAGCAACAAGTCTGTAATAATAAATAAGGTTGCATTTAATCCATAATATATATTTATTTGCGGCCATATGTGGTTTTTAGCCAGACCTGTACTCCTACCGGTACTCATGTTAATACAGGAGTGTAATTAATATGATAACTTAACAGTGTCTGTATATGAAAAGATAATCACTTTGTGGAATTTATTTGACTGTTAATGCTGGTGGAATGCTTTTGTTGACAATCATGTCTTCTGTTGACATGATCCATACAACATCTGCAGTAGACTTGACCTAAGTCAGTTTTATAGAGGTATTTAATAGCTTCAGAACAACACAGCTGAACTATTAAATGTGGCTTTGTTTCCTAGGTTCTGGCATTGCCTTCTATGAACATTTTTAGATTTTTGTTCACAGCCATACATTTGTACATTGTAAATGTAGGGTATCAGATCTTGACATGATTGTTTGTGGAGTGTTGCACCTTTCTAAGTGATAAGCAATGTGCTAGCTGTCCAAGGAAATCAGAATATTGAACGTCCTAACCCGTGAGAACTATTGGCAACTATAGTCTTGGGACATTGTCTTTATGAGACAAAGCACATTGTCTACTTGGCTGCTTGACAATGAAAATTAGCAAAGTTTTCAATGCAGTGTCTGGTTCCCATAGCAGCAGGAAGTTAAACAATTATGCCAAACACAAGTACACAAAACGCAGTAGGTGCAGCATAGCTAACCCTTGTCACACAATCTGTAAAGGTGAAGCAGATACTGGTTACTTCTGATTCAGGTACTGACAACAAACTGGCTTGGGGGCTCTCATACTCATTAGATGCAACTTATGCTGCATTTCCCTCTGTAAGTTATGAAGTAGTGTGAGATGGTACGTGGGTGCTGTGTTTGAGATTACCTGCTTTGCTTTCAAATTCCTATCACCTGAGTTTGCGTAATATTTATAGTAGTATTTACTTCTATTAAGAGGTTTTAGCATGGGTACCACGGTGTATATTCTCTTTATCGTTAATTTTGTGCTTAAAAATATAGAGTACATGAGTTGCACTGTTAATTGTGTTTGCAAATAACTCTTTTTATGTTTGAAATAAACCCAGGGACAAGTGTTCATTACAGGGGTGGTTCATCGTGACAGAACTGTTGGATAATATTTATATTTAGTACTGTATTATATAGGCATCTCATGGAAAATTGGCAAACCTTCCCTATGGGTCATAAACACTACCATACAACAGTTTGCATTATCCAAGATGCATTTAATTTTCTTTTCTAGACTTGCATAGAACAAAATTTGAAAGCAATCAGAAATCAGATAAAGTTATGGCGATGCAGAAACACCTAAGTATTCGTGATTGCCACTCTCGAGCCATTACTGCACTTGGTTTCCATTCTGCAAAACGGGAGTTCCTCACTGGTTTTGAAGGTATGAATTCTCATAATATACCACCCAAATATACCTCTTGAGGTGGAACAGTCACTTTAATCCCTCTGTTTGTTTTTTCTACCTTGATTTTCCTATTTTCCAAGAACTGAGTTGGTTGTGAATTAGAGAAGTAAATTTTATGCAGTTATATAAACAGCTATCAATAGGTCACAAAAGCACATAATAAAATAAAAAATTGCACCTCCCAATAACAAAAGTGTCCCTCTAGCCATTTGACATGCTGTGTAGTAAATCATGTGTTATATTCTACCTAAAACAATTGAGTGTCAATTTTCGTAAAAGAAACATTTTTAAAAAAATAGATGGGTGTAGGGTTGATGAAAGAAGCAGAAGGCCAGCTGCTTTGACCTGTAAGCAAATAAAATTGGTCCTAATTACATGTTCCAGCTAGGTGATTGTTAACCTCCGTTTTGGCTTTTTTCCCCTCCAAAATCTTGACAAAATTGGTACCCTGAAATGTGAATTTAATGGGATTATACTTAGAAATAGTAAACCTAAACTGAGGATTAATGTATAATGTATTCATTATATTTTATTACAGAGACTTTACATGTTCAGGCTTTCTTGTATATGACAGATATTGTTGTGGACTATTTCCACATATTAAAAAAAGCTTTACCAGCTTCATAAAGTATCCTAAGTTGCATGCAAATACATTTATTTGCGCTATATGTTTGTTGGTTCTCATTAAGCATTATCACCTTGCCTCTGTTTGTAGATGGAGTGATAAAGTGGTGGGACCTGGACAGTGGGCGTCTGTCTCAGTCAGCTTCTGAACACTCCGGAATGGTCACCAGTCTGTTGTACTGGGCACAGACTAGGTTGGTTTTATCTTCTTCAAATGATGGCTCTTTGATAGTGTGGACCTCAGGAGCTGTTGTGCTAGAAAAGATCAAGGTATGTTATACATTTGATCTAAACAGAGTGAAAGATAGACAAATTACTCAATAATGTGGAATGGTGTTTTCTTTAAATAAAAGGAATGTTTACAGAAATGTTCAAACTAGGATAGGTGACCATACACTCATTAGCTGATCTCTAACACGGGAGGTTCACTGCGCTTGCATAGGAGTGCACCCCATCACAGCCCTGGACTAACTGTCTACAATGCAATCTGAAGCTAAGAGTACATAGAAGCCACGTATCAAAAACTGACCGTAGCAAGGTTGACTGGGTTTGTTTACTAAATAGTAAACGTTCCAGGGTTGCCATCAGGGAATACAACCAGTACTATTGTACCAGGCCCGATCACCTACTTGACCGAAGGGAAAAATGGCCCCTAGCACCACTATTGCTAGGTAAGCACTGTGGGCTGCGCTTCCTCAGTCCCAGCACGTCAGAATATGACATTATTCCACTTACATAGCGTGTAAGGCCCTTGAGGGTAGGTTGTGTATGTGTAAGTCTAAATAAATATGTACATGTGTGTAAGTATGTTGCTGTATTTTGTGTAAGTGTTGTGTTAGTGTGTGTGTGTATATGGTGTTATGTGTGTTACCATATGGCATTAGCATGATTGTGTATATCTGCATGTAGTGTTAGAGTGTGTATGTATTGGCGTATGGGGTTAGCATGCCAGTGCATGAGTTTATGGCGTTACCATGTGTATTACTATAAGGTATAGTATAGTATATGTATAGTTATAGTGGGTGCGTGTATGGCGTTCAAACATTTGCTTTTGGTGTGTCAGGGGTGAGATGAGGGTAAGTGGTGCCTGGGAAGGCAAGAGGAAGAAAAGGAGAAAGAATGTGTGTGTGTATTCATGTGTACAGTGGTAGTGGGTGTTTAAACTAATTTGTGTGTCAGTATGTATGCATGTTATAGGGGAAGTACTGCACCCAGACGTCACTAAGTCTAGGTTTGCCTCTATTCTCATGAGACGTGCTTATGGGAGAATCTTAAGGCAGAGTGATGGGTGGAGCAACAGGTGGGACAGTGGAACATGGACAAGGGGCTGGCTGATGGGAGAGGTACGAAGGCCCAGGTGTTAAGCATATACTGCCTCCCAAGATTTCTAATTGCGGCCCTGAGTGAAACTAGAGTGAGTTCAAAGAGATGAAAAATCTAACCTTACAGGACGGGACCAACAAGTAATGTTATCCAACAAAGGACAATCTTTCCACTAACTGAATAATAACGTGTATATGTCTATAGTTGGGAAGCCCCATCTTCAGCATTGCAATCAACTTGAGGCGACATCTCCTGGTGTGTGGTTTCAGCAAGCATCTTTCTGTCTACCCGTTGGATGAGCAGAAAGCTTCCGGCCACATGATTGACTTGAAGAAGAAATTCTCAGACAACGTGCACTCTGACATTGTGTCATGCGTGTTGTGTCTAGACAGTCAGATCTACACAGTTGGGTAGGTAAATCATTTGGAAGAAAGTTAAGCCCAAACAAGGGTGTAGAAACAATGCAGGGCAGCCATAAAATAACCAAGCAAGAGCTAGAACGATTATTCTACTACAACCTTAATGCTGCATCCAAGCTTTGGGCCCTGGAGCAACTATACAGTTTTCCCCCTCTGCTTTCTGCCTACCTTTTGTAGTTTTACATTCTGTGTAAAACATATTCCCAGTTATATAACATACACAAACATTGGCCAACTACTAGGCTAAGCTATCCAGGTCAATGAAAGAAGCAAATCCTAATTTCCCTTACGATTTTCACTTTCAAAGAATGTATGTATTAGTGCATTGTTCACTATTTTACCGTTCTGTAAAATTATTGTTGACAGGCATGCCTGTCTAAAGAAGCCATATTCAGTCACTTGCCAGCTGTATGTAAGAATAACAAAACACATAATACAAAATATGACTGGAGAGATTATATAACTGTTTGCCTATTCATTTCTATTTTTGTTCAGATACGACAGAAAGTTTATAATATTTGACACTTACCAGACTCCTGAAAAAATGTGTCTCAAAGTTGTCCATTGCAATTCTCATGCACATGAAGCTGGCATCACGCATCTCCTGCTCGTCCGGGAACATGAGAGTACAAGGTATAAACATACCTAGATAATTACTCACTCACCTACTGCTGTCATTCTGCTAATGAAAAAAACTTCTCTCAGCTTGATCACTGGTCAGAAAAGGCCCACAATATGAAATAAAGGACTTCAAGAAGTTATATACCGTAGTTTTTTTCACGTAGCATCTCTTTAACACCAGTTCTCAGTCATGATGGATCCCATATAAAGAATATGTAGTGCGTATACAGATGTATAAATTATAAATTTGATATGGTAGAATTCAAAACAATTAACATAATACTCTTTTACTTGTGCCAGGTTCTTGACAGGATCTTTTGATGGCACTGTTGGTGTTTGGTCTCAGGATGGGCAACTAATTCAAAGGCTGCGAAACTTCACTGGTGTGATCACTGGGATATGCTATGTGGCACCTGTCAAAACGGTGTGGATCACTAGTGGTATTGGTCATCCTCTTCTGCTGGACCCACGGTCAGGGGATATTGTAAGTAGTCTTTTTGGTTATTTGGAACAAATGTAATGTGTGAAAAAGTTTCATTTATTTATACCATTGTCAGACACTAAGGCTTAGAATAATGTGTTGAAAACAATATAAAATGAACAATGAACGTTCTTGTTAGTTTAGTAGGGCAGCAGCTACTGTTTTTGTGAATAACCCACTGATGGGTTTGTACCCTAAACAGAGGTTTTATACAACCCCTCTTTCACTGTTTTTGATTGAAATTGTGTAAATGCCGGCAAGCCACAAAACATGCTTTACACAGCACATTGGACACCTAAGTTTTAGGAAAGCCTGTAAGGCACTGCCAGAACAAGTAAAGGGATGCACTGGGCAGTGTCTATAACTGCATAGCCCCTCACATGCATAACTAGACTTAAAAGATGGCCTTACATGCAATGGCTTTCCACCAACGAGTATTACATACAAATGCATTCATAACAATCAACTCCTTAAAACGGTAGCACGTTCAATATCTATACCTGAACTATTAGCGTTTTCCTCATCCATGTGAGCTTTTATTTATCAAGCTATGTAATTGGTATAACAGAGCTCATTTTACTTGGTGGAAACCCAATTAATTAATTCTGCATTCCTTCAGTCTTCTGAAGGAATAATAAAATTATGTGTTGATGGTATAGCAGATAAAGCCTCAGAAATAGATATGCATAATTCATATGTGTGTTAATAATACTTAATTTTGAAATCTGGCCGATTTGTATTTTTCCTCCTAGATTTCGGATTTTGTGGATGTTTTCCAAAACCAAGACAATGTTCCCCAAATAAAACGGCTAGTATGTATTCCTGAATCAAGTCATGTGATTGGTATGCCATCATTTAAATTATTACAAATCATTACATTTTTTTCCGCAACATAACACAGGCGTATAATTAACACATACTGAGGATAAATTAAATCTTTTAGCATGCGCCATATACAAGCAGAGGCATATGGACTACGAAGGCCAGTTCACACAAACTATATTTTTTCTTTAGGGACTCAACTTTAAGCTGTCTCAAAAAACAAAAGTGAAAATAGATTACTAATGAATTAGTTATTAATTAATAATTGATTAATAGAGTGTAATCTTGCAAGGCCCACTTCTCTTTCAGGTTTTTCACTCTTTACAGTTCATGGTTTAAATAATTACATGAATGTTGTCCATTCATGTGTAATTTAAAGTGCATGTATACTTTTTCCTCTCCTTTATTGTATATAAAGAAAATTTCAGGATAGTCTCAGTAGGTTAAAATACAATGCAGTGCTACAGATTTAGCTTCATATTAAGCAATATACCATGCCAGGACTAGAAGGAACGTGCCAAGACTGGGGTCCTTTTAAATAACCAATAAATAAAATGAGAAATAATGTAATGTATAATATGGTGAATTAGAAATGCTAGTCTTCTAGTCTTCCAGTCTTTAGGCTGGGGAGCCTACTGAGCCCAAGGTATGCCTGTGTGTGTTTTGCGACTAGCTGTTTGCCAGATAACACATTAATAAATTAACTCCGTCCTTGCCGGCCCAGCTTCCATACTTATAACCACCGAAGGTACTCACCTTCTCCCTCGTCCAACATAACAAAACAGCTCCCTGTGCTGCCATCTACTAGTGCTAACCACCAGCCGACCATAAGCTCGGTGGGCATGACCTAGGACATTGACCTTACCCCAAGAGGTTAGGGAGGATTTAGACCTGCCTTCCATCCTTAACACCACCTTCCATATCCAGCAATACTAATTCCTGACCGGCAAGGTCACGCCACCTGCCTACTGTGACAAAGAAAAGAAGTGAGAACAGGGAAAATGACATAAGAAAAACAACGGGAGGGAAGTGACTGCTAGCCGGCTATCAAACTGGCAATGCCCCAGGTCACCTAAAGTTCACCCTATATCCCCTCTGACATCCCCCCTGATATGCACCCACCAATCACTACCCACTCACCCACACTCATACATGTGCCCTGTACATTAAGCTATACTAATTCCCAGGGGCCTGAACAAACCTATAGTATCATTATGTCTTTGCTCTTTCCTGTAGGATCCAGTCGACACAACCAGGTGACAGTGTGGAAGTATAATAATATGGGTTGTGTTACTGTCCTTCATGCAAAACATCCACTTGATTGCCTCTCATACAGTAAGTGGTCAACATACTAGCTTATATTCAAAATAATATATATATATATATATATATATATATATATAGACACAAAAACATTTCTGTTTTATTTTTTAAAGCTGGAAAGAATGTGGTCTTACTCTTTTCTGGTGACAGCAAAGGCACAGTTGACAAATGGAAAAGAAATGATCTGTCTCCCTCTACTTATAGGTAGGATGTACACAAGTCCCATTAATATATGTGGGTGCAAGTAAAGCAAATAAACTTTATGTTATTATATTATCGTAAACAAAAATAAATCACCTTTATCTAAGAACACAGAGGAAAGGTTCATTGAAAGACCAGGAAGTGTTCCTGGTTGAAGGGAACATGTGCTTACTTTTAGGTCTCAAATATTAAATATGTCTTTAATGGAAACCTAATGTTCCCTAAAATTGAATCATACACAAACATTTCTGTCCCGGATATATTGAAAGGACTGTAAGTTTAAAAAGATAATTATAGGTATGCAGGGGATAGGGGTATAATACTAAAACATTAAAGTAAGGAGCAGGAAAGTAAAGATAAATAAATAAAAAGATGTCTTGTGTCTATTTAGTTACAAAGAAGCCACAAAATGTGGCCCACTAATTACTGTTTAAACCACTTGAATTATGTTATAAAAAAAATTAGACATCATGTATATAGTGGCAAAGTTAATAAACAAATACATAAATATATAAATAAAGGAACAACCTTAATGTTAAAAGTATGGTTCAAATGAACCCTTTTATTTCTCCAAGTTGATCAGCCTGTTGCAGCTGAACTTAAAAGTTCCTAAGAATTTTAACTGAGTGCCCATGGAATTGAGTTGAGGTCTTAAAGGGACACTCGAGTGTCCCAGGGACCCCCTAAACAAATAATGCATATGAAAGTGCTAAGCATTTAAGTGCACATGATGGCTTTATGATGAACATAAGTAGGGATCCAGTACCTTTAAGTTACAGCCAGATGCTACCTAACCATGATTCAACTTGACAAAATTTAGGAAAGAATCATACAATATGGAAGACACACGACCGCAGAGGAACGGGCTACAATGTTTGCAAAAAGACCAGGTCAGAGAGCAGAGCAGAAGGCCCCAATCTAGGCTTTATCGAGCAGGAACTGCTGGTTTGAAGAGAAAGGGCATCACATTCAACAATCAGCAGACAAACTGTGTGCAGAAAAATAGCTGTGGGTACACAAGGTTGGTGCTACAGCATGCATCTCATAAACCAATGGTAAAGTTTAAAATCATAGCTAACATCGTACTTACAAAGTTACTAAATGCCTCTATGTGTGTAATTTGGAAGGTTGAGTAAAAACAGCACTCCATCAATTGTGTACGTTCTAGAATTTTAGCCTCAAAGAAAGATTTCCCGAAATGGCCTTCTTGCGTCCAAGCCATATTTAAATAAAAACAACTCTCAATAAACCATAGATATTTAAAATGTTGTAGTAAATAAAATTCCATAGCTGGTCTCCCAATGTAATTAGTGATGAGGTCTGGTTAGTGCTGCTGGTCTCACGATTAGGGATAGGCAGTGTCCATATAATGACACCAGCATCTGTGGCAAGGTTTGTGAAGGTCCATAGAACATAATTAATTGTCCACCATGAGCAATGTCTAGCCCTGATCACGATACAGTGTGTATATCTTAGTAGCCACTTCTAAATAATTGGCAGGTCTTTGTTTACCGATGAGATGGATGTGTTGGTTATGGCTGCAACGAATGGGGACATCTATTTGTGGGAGTTTGATGAGTCAGAGACCGCTTCAATTCCTGATGAAACAGCAGAGCCAGATGATGACTCTCAGAATCTAATGAAGGTACTATTATTGCAAAGACAATGTTGTGTTTAAAATACATGCCGCCAGAGGCCTCATACAGTGTTTCTCCTTCATCCTCACACTTTGACTTCAGTTCCACTCTCACGCTAATCCGTTTTAAGGTTCTCCCTAAACCCCATTTGAATCTTTCATGTTAGCCCAATTCTTTTTGCACCTTTAAATTTCATCCCTTTACTCACTTTTATCTCCCTTCACCCACCTTTTTACATGATTGACCACAAGAACATCCCCACACTGCCACACACACATATTTCTGAGGTTATCATTCATGCTTTTTTGGAATATAGGTCTTTAATGGGCCTGTTTTACAAGGAGGCAGAGATCCCTTTCTAGGACTGTGGCATGCTTTCTTGTGGTCCTCGTACAACACGTCATAATGTCTAGTTACAAAATGTAATGTAAACGGTTATGAGATATTTTTCAATGTGAACTAGATCACAGCTGTCTTGGCCTCAACAACTGAACGCAATTGGATTACTCAGCACTTAGGACCACAATAGTGTTTAACAATGAATATACAAACTGCTGCAGTGTTCAGTTGTTTATGAACTTGTGCCAATGTAGTTCCTGTCTTTCCCAATTAAATTAATCTTAACCGCCATCAAAGTCAATGAGGCCTGTGCTCAGGAAAGTTTTTGTGAAACTGCAAAGAGTAACATGAATATTATTGTAACATTTACCTCAATTAGACTGTCATATAAGTCCACGAGTTTGCTTTATTTATAACTGAGTTTTTCTCTTGTACAGAAGTATGAACATTTGTTGGCTCCAGAATCTATAGCAGAAAATCCTATAGGTTTCTCCAAGAAAAGTCATGTGTTAAACAAACATCTAGTAGGTAAGTGTTGCTTTTATTGAATTTCATCAGTGTATATTCGGTCTTAAAGAGGGGCATACTGTATATGGTCTGATGTACACCGGTGTACATGTATGGACACTTTGCCTACCCCTGGATAATGGGGTATTTTATTAACAAGTCTGTCTACATAGCATTCAAGCACATGTGACTTATAAAGTGTGGGGGCTTAAGATTTATACAAATGACTACCATTTGTATGACCATATATGTGTATGTATGTGATATATATTGCATCTGCTACTCTTTATTCACTTGCTGCTCTATGTTCTTGTGATGTACAGGTATGACCTGCAGGAACGTGTTGGCCGGTCATTTTAAAACTGTGACAGCTCTAGCTATAATTGGAAAGGAGTGCGGATTTAACACTGTTTATTTGGTGGGTATTAAGAGATCTCCAGGGATACAATAATTGGAAATTCTTATAGACACCTTTAGAAGCTAAGTGATTCCAGCCAAACATTTGTATATAACTTACCGTATTATTACGGTACATTCCATTATACGATAAATAGAGCAGTATTTTAGAGACCACATTGTGTGGATGTACTAGTAATGCAGTGTATCCAGTTTACCATAAGTGTTTATGTGAGCAAATAGTTTATGTTATGTTTTCCAGTAGCTTAGTGGTGGTTGGGACCGCAGACTTTGTGTTTGGGATCTGGAAAAATGCACCCTCATAGAGACATTTTCAAGACCCGAACAAGATCAGTGGAGTGAGCTGAAAGAAGTTGCCTGTGATGGATACATAATGGATATATGCTATTCCCCAAAGAGGTTAGTAGATCTAACATGAACAAATAACATTTCTTCCAATATGTACTTTACAATCCTCGTTTTTTTAATTCACACAGGACTATGTTTACTAGTCAAAAATCCCTTTTTCAAGAAAAATGTATATCTATTATATTATATATATATAATTATATATATACTATATATATAATTTATATGTTTCAGGGAAAGAGGTGTGTGCCATGCGTCCAGCGATGGGAAAATTTACATCCGCAATTTCTCCACTGTCAGCTCTGAAATGACGCTTGTAAACATCCTAATAGGCCATGAAGCAGAAGTCACATCAGTTATATGGCATCATCTGATAGACAAATGGATCAGTGGCTCTGAGGATGGAACCATCCGGATATGGGTAATCTAGCAAGCTGCTATATGACTAACAGTGCTTTACTGATCTGAAACTCACTGTGAAGCCATTTCCCAAATTTATACAGCTGCAAAACTGTAAGGGAAAAGGAGTGGTTTCCCAATCACTCCACCAAATTTGAAAACAGATTAAAAAAGGAATTTCAAAGCAAAAAAAAAGATAAAATCAAAATATAACAAAACAAATAAAGTACATACTAAGACAGAAAGAAAACGAAGGAAGACAGCTATGTGATTAAGAAAAGAAAAAAAACATCACCAGATTTCATGTCAAAACATGGAGGAATCTCATTATTATTACCGTATTATTTTTGTTCTTATTATTTTCTATTTATATAGCGCCAACAATGTGTTCAGCGCTTCTCATGAAAACATGAACATCCTTGGCTGATGCCTGGTGGGAGCTCTTCTAACATCATATGAGTTTTTTTGGTTTTTTTTTTACAGAGTGAGCGTGAGGCACACTGTGAGAAGGTCCTTGTCACTAAAGAAGTTGTCACTTGCCTATGTATTGACCATGTGAATGGATGCATTGTGGCTGGAGTCCAAGACACAATCCGGTAAGATGTGACAAATAAAGGTACTCATAGGGTAGAAAACGAATCAATCTTTACATACAAATAGTGCCAGAAATATAGTTGCTCTGAAATCCATCGTACTATTGTGATCAAACTCTGTATCTTTTCCAGTGAGTTTCCATGGAAGCCCATCAGCCAGGCTAGGGTGCAGATTTAAGCCTTATTATACCGTGTTCCTTGTGGAAATATTATTCAGTAGAACACTTCTCTGTCAGGTCCTCATACAGAGGAAATTAAACCCCAAATCCAGCAGCTGTGAGCATATGTGAGTTCAGTAACCAGAATACAAGGGAGAAAACAATTAGACTTTTTTTAGTCTCCAAATCTGGCATCTACATTTTGTATTTTTTGTCATCTCCCTTAGTGTGAAGAGCAATTTTAATAATAGTGTACCCATCTGCCATGTTATATGGATAACTGCTTCTGATGTCAGCTCTTCTCCCCAATCAGGGGTTATAGAAAGGATATAGGCACCTACTGAGTTTATGGAAGTTCTGTTTTCTTTTAATATTCTGTTTAGGCTACATCAATAAAAGTTAGTTTTTATTGTCCTAATTTTTTCACATAAGGTCACAGAAATTTTATTCAGAGTTACGTAGAGGTATTAAAATAACACAATAAATACATGACACTTTCTGTAAATTGCAGTGTTTCCTTTGTGATTTGACTGAATACAAGTACAGTCCTGCTTTGTGTGTTTTGTCTACATTTCTAAAAGCTATTTAGTGTAATGGGACAGGTTTTTTTGTATCTATCAGGGTGTATGATCCAGATTCTATGCTTCAAGTTCAGTGTAACCTGGGGCACAAGGACCTGATACGCTCTGTTGTTCATATTCCAGAGCTGAAGCAGGTACAGTTACAACGTAAATGTATGCATGTGATTTAATCATGTTTGATGTCCCTTCTCACATCGTACACATGCTATGTGATGCCTGATATTGTTCACAGCCAGGAGCAAATGTGTAATTATGCCAATATCAGCCATTTTTTTAGTTACTCAATCCTAATCTCATTCATTGTCCAAACTGTAAAGTCTTACCCATTTTTGACCATAAAGTAAATCCTGATCATAACACTAAATCTTCTGTAGCCGATACTTCTGTAATCTCAGTTCATCTTATTATTGTGACAGAGCTCAAAATGAAACTCTTGAGATGTGGTCTACCTTGGTCCCTAAGCAGATCAAAGTGGGGCAGACCCATTCCTGAAGATGCTCTTTTGACATAAAGCTCAGACATGAGTCCGGGAGATTTGATTACTATAAGAGCTCATTGCTACTCTTGTTAACACTAGTATAACTGCTAAAGCCTTTCATGTTTATTGTATGTATATATATTGATAACTAGTGATGTATGATTAAGATAGAGTCCTTTTCCAATTCCAAAGTTGCTTTAGGGCTATGTATGTATCATAATGCACACTTGCCTTACTATCAATTATGTTGATTGTTCTCTTTGCAGTACGTTTCCGCTTCATGGGATAGCACTGTGAGATTGTGGAACGCTTACTATAAAGCAAATAACCAATAAAGTCCAGGAATTTAAACAAATACATCCAGGACCTATAACAAGCCTATCTGGACCAGGGAGTTGAAGAATATTATTTTCTTTGTTCCCTGTCTGAGTGATCCAGGGGAACCTAATAATAAGCATTGCCAAGAGAACTCAAACATGGGCAATATAATATAAGCAAAACCAACCAGACTGGCGGGTGGAGATCGTACCCTGGTCTTGGTGGAGTACAAAGACTCTGGATAAATATTTAAAGAAGAGCAACAGCAGCGTACAGTTGTTGAAAATGCAGTAAAATTAAACTAAACTATATTTCTGTAAGGAATAAAATACGGTAACTTTTTTTTATTTGTTCACCTCTGAACATGGAAGAGTAAAGTATTGATTGTACATTATAGCCAATGCTAAAATTACACTTGTTCAACAACTATACCTTAACAATAATAAAATCATTTATCTTGGAATGATTTTGGCTGGGTGTGTTTATGCTTATTTTTTTTTATAAAGAAAACGTTCCATGTTAAATTTTGTGCTACATAAAATAAATAACATAAAATTAAAGTTTTAAACCAGATTCTATTGAATATATTATTTTATTGAGCGTTTGGGCATGTACAGAAGCTTTCTTATTTCCTGATTGTTGCACTGGTTATAAGGCAAATGTTATATTTTAATAATTATATTTAAATTACCAGCAAAGCAGAACTATCAGAACCATGTTGGCAAATAATATTTAGTTAAGCAGGGGAATCAAGTGATGCTAATAAAAGTGTTTATGAAAATGGTGTTAACCAAGCTTCAGCATACCTGCTTCCGCAGATAGAAAGATACCATCACTGTTGATTTAGCAGGGCAGAGAGCAGAGAGGGATGCGGCATGGAGGTCTCTTTCCTGGCACAGTCATGTGGCTCACCAAGCAAAGGGAATGCTTGGTATAAATACTTTGCCTAGGGTCTCGGTAGTTGCTACTTCAACCACTGTACCTTTACAGTTACAAAACGTACAAAACTGAAAGCTGTTACTCGACACAACGCAGATTTGTTATACTGTAGAGATCCATGCTTTAGTGATTTGTTTATTATTCAACCCTCCCACTTTAAAAAACATAGCAAATTTTAAAGATAAGACAAAACAACTGAACAGTATAGTATGCCATGAAACCAAAGCTAGTTCGCAGATATTAGTAACCACTGGCAAAAATCACTAGACACATTAGGATGGTAAAGAGGCATGCTTACAGTCAGTGCTTACAATTCGATCAAATCTTCTGGGTCCACGTGTGATTAGAAAGGGACTGTTCCCTGTCTAACTACCTTTTTAAATGGTAGCAGATGGCAGTGGAATTACCCAGGTAATTATTTAATGCTGAGACAAAAACAGCAGCTAAGTCTGGCTTCCTAATCCTCCCTCTACCCCTCCTATTTGGAAAGTGTACAAAGCGCTGAACAAATTGAATGGGCAAAGGAAAGGTCTGCAAAGCTGCTATTTTACACCAAGAAGTAGTGCGACCATTGATTGCCGCAGGAAGACCTCTCTAAAGAATGTAACAAAGAATGGGTGACGTCCAAAAGGTATGTGCTAGTAGAGAATGACATAGTCCTATGAAGGAGCAGTGGACGCCTGTGTTTGTGTCTTTTGGACAGATGCCTCTAAGCAGATAGTTTTATATATGCTGACACTATTTTGAAGGACAAAGCTGAGAATCAATTCTGTGTCACAAAGTTTCCTCTTTTAAAATTAGTAACATAGTTTCCACATCCTCATAAAACTTCTCACTGCATAACATTCAGTTCCACCATCCTTTTTAGTACCCTTACTGCACACTACACTATTCCATTATGCCTTTCCGTATCGTCACAGCACAACTTACAATTTCTCTGCCCAACCCCCCCTACTGTACGACAAACCTTCCCCACTTCCCTATTTTTCCGTGAAGAATTGCCTTATCGCTACACAACCCCTTCACACAGCCGAGATTTCCTACCATGGGCCATGCCATAGGCAATACGTCCCGTTTGGGGTTTATTCACTACACGGATTGTTGGCACAAGAGTTGTGGAGAGCTATCTCACTTTGCTATTCATTGCAACATGAGCAAAGAAAAAGATGTCGGACATCTAGCTTCCATGTGTACAGGTCAAAATGGAATAGCTTGACTTCTTCCAGGGATTTGTGCTAAAAATAAGTTACGATTTGATCATGAAAAATACAGACAAAGCAGAATAGACGCCTCCCTCTGGCTACTGTTCGCTGAGCCCCCCAATATGCATAAATGCCCTTAAGGTGAGGCTTACCTTAATGGCCATACATGACATGTCCTTGGGTCTAATGGCCAGATTACTTGATGCCAGATTAGTGCAAATATTTTCTCCTGTAGCATCAGCGAGAAATAGAATCTGCTCATTGGCTCTGATGACTAATGGACCACACTAGGGGACCATTTGTCCAACTTTACTCCATCTACTTGGTGTTCCTCACAAACTTTACAATGTCCATGTAAAACAAGGGTATATTCCCACTGTCTCGCTTATACTTCTTCAGACTTCTGGGGAGGGGGCTGCAAGTAAAAGCCAGACATTTATTTCACCTAATAACCGAAGCTTGCTCCAAAGCCTGGACAGGAGTATTTCTAACAAACCGATTGAATGGACAGGCCACTTCTGGGTTCAATCCTGAACCAGCACTCTAGAGGTGAATACCTTTCCCCCAATGAATAAAACAGTTGAACGGCAGAGACAAAAATTTAGTTATAAAGTTCTATAATAATTTCTAAATGTTGACATAGGAGAAACACAATGGAAACATATTTATTTATTTATTGTTCCAATAACCTTCATTTATCTGCAGACCTGGAGGCTGCCATTGCTGTCCGTTATGTGATGTTTTGGGTGGCTTTCTATGCTCAAACGCCACAATGGGTTGAGTGTTTATGTCGAATTCCTGCCTATTCAAAGAAATCCTTTCCTCCTCATTGTGAGTCAGAGGATGTCTATGAATGATTAGGACAGAGCTATTCTATTTTTTTTACCACAATGTGGTATGGTAAGAAGTCAGTGTGTTTTTGTTGTTGACTGGACTAAGATAACAGAGCTAGAACACAAACACATAAAGCATCTGCAGCTGTCTAAAACATTACAAAAAAAAAAAAACAACACAAATAATGACAAATATGTTTATAAATGAATGTTTAATATAATACTAATAAAAAAATACATAAAATAAATTGACGGGTGCTCCTTTTTAAGTAACATTATACCATAGATTCCCCACTGTACCTCCAGGGTTTGTTTTCACTTGTGCAAGAACTGAAAAAAATAGATGATGTGGATGAAAATGGGATAAGGATTGTATTGCTGGGACTGGACAATGCTGGCAAAACCACCATTCTGACCAGGCTTGCCTTGGAGGAGATCAGATGTATAACTCCAACTCAGGTAAGTTAAGAGGGCAATAAGCGTCCTTCCAAAGAGTGACAGCACATTTAAAAGGACAACTGTCACTAAAATTACAAAAATTAATTTAATGATGTCCTTCTTCAAAGGCCCTAACAGGAGTACCTACTGGAGCACTAGCAGGACCATACTAATTGACTTAATATCAGGTGTTAACTGTTAAAAGACAAATATAACGCATGTGTGCTACGATATATATATATATATATATATCTCACAACAGTTTTAAAAATGGATGAGCGTTTGAAGAGGATATTCATACAGATAACAATTTCACATAAAATTTAACAAAGAGGTAAAAAATGATTTGTCTTGGTGTTAAACAATGTATTTCTGATAATAAGTATCAATGGATATATTTTACTACCTTTTTAATAAATGATGAAATAAAACCAGTGGATTGAGTTGCCCAGGTACAATCCCAGTGTAATTTACTGGATTGTTATCTGAGAGGTTTCATCAGACTGCAGTAGTCATTGGAGTTCTTTAACGTGAAACTATAACCAACTTAAATGAAGAGCTACTATAAGGATTGGAACTGAGGATCAGGTACCCCTTGAATTAATTGGGACCATACCTGGCTGCCGATGACCGAACTCAGCCTGTGATATATATGATTTTAATAGCATTATAACTATTGGATGCTAAAATAAATCTCTCTTCTTTCTACTGTTTCCCTGTGACATCCAACATGTGACTTCCCTCAACTGTTAATTGTTTTGTTTTATTCCAGGGTTTCAATATTAAAAGTGTCCAATCGCAAGGTCTGAAGCTGTCAGTTTGGGATATTGGGGGTCAAAGGGCAATTCGCTCCCACTGGAAAAAATACCTTGGCAATACTGACCTACTGGTGAGATATCCTTCTAGAATGCATAGAAATATAAATAAGCTACTGTATGAAATAATACAACTGGTGCAAAGGCTATATAAAGGTGCATTTACACTTCCCATGGCAGATGGACAAACAGAAAAGTTTTCACATATGCCGAGGTTCGGAAGAGTTAAAATATTTATTTCTGAATGCTAAAGAATATTTTTTTGTTTATCAAGACCGATTTACGAATTACTTATCCTATTCAGTATGCTTTATTATTTCCAATCATGTTTTTATTTTCATATATTCCGTCCTGGTTTGCAGTTATAGGATGTTTATTGGGGCAATGCAATATAAAACACACTTTCCTTTAGTGCTGCGCCATTTTGTATGGTACTGCAGTTAACATCTTCATGACAAAGGGTATTTTGCACCATAAAGTCTAAAGCTTGTATGTTTAACGGCGTACAGTAACAAACACACACATGCTAACATTTTATGCTCAGAAAACCTTTACAGTAACACACATGCTAACATTCATTCATGCGCACACATATAACACTACGCTAATGCCATACTGTAACATACACAACACCATACATGTTTATGCTACACTCTTATGCACACACTATCCAACAACATACACACACTGGCTAACATTATATATATGCACTATAACACTGTGCACACATACACACGCAATCTGGCACTACAGACATACTGACTCTAGCACTATACATAAACACACTGGTACTACACACCCTCCAGACTGACAGCACTATATACGGTATACACACTGACTCTGACACTAGAGTATACACACAAACATCCCTGAAGTATACTGATTGCATATGTTCTGGTTTATTTTAGGTTGTCGATCTATCATCCTTATTGGTGAATAACCTTATAATTCCATGCTGTTCTTTTTTTGCTGTAGATATATGTAGTGGACAGTGCAGATCGGAAACGTTTTGAAGAAACCGGACAGGTAGAATCAGAACATACAGTAATTCTTACTTTTACAGACTGGGAGGATGATCTATAAAGTGGCTAATCATGCCCAGGAATTTATGGAGTAGAAAGGCAGCGTGTGATAAGCCCCTAGTAAGAGAAGAGAATATTAAAATGATTTAAAGTTACACATCTTTAGCTCCACAAATTGCACAATATCTCCTGGAGAGACCCATTGGGTTCATACACATTTGCCCCTTCAATTGGTTTGATTGTAAGCTTTATGTAAATCCCATATTCATATTTTGTAATAAAACTAACTTTGCATGTACTATCACATATATCAGAGACTGCACAATTGTAATTTATTTCTCACCCCAGACTTAGAGGCTGTCAGCTACATCAATGCAGATGAGTTGCAAGACACAGGCAAGCTATTTGCACCCAGTGGCATCACTCATTGCAAGACAGGTCATATCATATATCAGAAATACGTCAGCACAGAATCCAACAGTATGACCATTTGTATGCAGGCATAAATGTTAAGGCCTTAATATTAATATATTAGGAGGTGAAATGTTGCTTTTGTTTTTCTTAGGAGCTGGCAGAGTTAGTAGAAGATGATAGCCTTCTAGGTGTTCCCCTTTTGGTGTTTGCCAACAAGCAGGATTTGCTGAGTGCAGCCTCAGCAGCTGATATCGCCGCAGGACTAAACCTACACACTTACCGGGACCGTACATGGCAGATCCAAGCTTGTTCTGCACTGTCAGGTGAAGGCATCCAGGTAAAAGGGCTCAGTGTATGAATTACTTAATTACTACTGACTTACGCAAGTGTATATGCATTCGCCAAGAGGTAATTCTTGAACCAAGCACCGAGACTGCATGTCATCTATATATCTTACTCTCTAGGACATCAGTGCCTTAGAATTATTAGATCCTGTGGAGTAAAAACTTTGGGGGTCATGGGACACAATGAAGGATGCATCTGAAGGAAGGAACAGGGTTTTTATGACTGACATCTGGTAAATTTGGGAGGAGAATGCATAGGGGTGAAAGCCAGAAAGCCACAGGAGTCACCAGATGGCATCAATACTCCTGGCCTGTCTGCTGTCTTGAAATGTTTGTTAGGAAAGTGGAAACAGCTAATTATATAAATGCATGTGTACACTTAAGCCACTAATTTACAGAATTTGGAAAACAAATCCAGATTATAGAAATATTGCTTTATTAAATCATAAAAACAGTGAGACAACAGTAACGCATATCTTGACAGTTTATCAAGTACAATGGTATTTACACAATGGCACGTTCCAGCTGGTAGACACAAACTGACTGTTACATTATTTGCTGTTTTGTAAATAAGATGGTCTTGTGTTTACCTTGTATCGTGTGCTTTTCATAAAGGTATGTTAAGGCCCTCTACTTTTCAGCTCATTCATGGTCATTTACCCCTTTTTTCTCCTTAGGATGGAATGGACTGGATATGTAAAAACATCCGAAAAAAGTGAAAATTATATTGATGTGAAGATGTGAAGACTCTTTGTGTACCTGCTGCGCTGTGCCCAACCAATGCTGTTTTAATAAGAACCTATTTTACATGCAGAAAATAAAATGTATTGAGCACATATGTATTTCTTTGTCTAGATCCTTATAATACTAGATGCAGATTCCTTTTCCTTTCTATAATCCAGAGAAACAATATGTATGGTATACACAGGGGTCATAAAAAAAAAAAAAAGCACTAGAAAGTATTCACATTACCAATAACCTTGCGAAAGTATTCACTCCTTTTGGAATTTTTCCTATTTTGTTGCATAACAACCTGGGATTAAAATTGATTTTTATTTGGATTCCATGTATTGGACAATAAAAAATGGAAAAGTGGTGCGTGCATATTTTTCCACCCTCTTTGCTATAAAGCCCCTAAATAAGATCTGGTGCAACCAATCATCATACCTGGGAACTTCTTCACTCCGGCTAACTTGTGGGACGCGGCCAGGGCTGCCCACTGATGTCGGCGGACAGTCCCACTGATGTCGGTGGGCAATCCCGTGCCGTTGGTGGGAGTTCCCGCTGATGTCAGCTGGAAACACCCCCATTCAAAAGAAAAATGGGCAGGGACTGGGACGTGTCAAACCTGGAGAGTTTCCAGGTATGCCAATCACCTTCAGAAGTCACATAATTACTTTTAAAAAAGTCCACCTTTGTGCAACGTGTCACATGATCTATCACATGATCTCAGTGTGTATATATATATATATATATTATATATATATACATACACACCTGTTCTGAAAGGCCCCAGAGCCTGCAACACCAATGAACCAGCGCCACCATGAAGACCAACAAGCGCTCCAAACAGATCAGGGACAAAGTTGTGGAGAAGTTCAGATCAGGGTTGGCTTATAAACAAAATATCATAAATCAGGATTTAAGGAATAATGGATGGTGCTAAATAATTGAGGGAAACTTGGTTCAGTCTTTCAGAGATTTGAGGCTGGGATGGAGGTTCACTTTGGGGGGTGAATAGTTAGACACACTCAACTTTTTGTCTAATTTTGTGTTTGTTCACAAATAAAAAACATTTTGCATTTTCAAAGTGGTAGGCATGTTTCCTTTTGTAAATCAAATGATACAAACCCCCTAACGAATCAATTTTAATTCCAGGTTATAATGCAACAAAATAGGAAAAATGCCAAGGGCGATGAAAACTTTTGCAGGGCACTGTATTGGGAATTACAGTAAGTTTTAATTGTAATGGTGCAAGCAAATGGGGCTATACTTTGGTTAACTGTCAGAGGTCCAGTAGGCATTAACCAATCCATGGAAATAATCCATTTTAGAAAATTTTGATTGGCAAAGTATACATATATTTATATGTTGATTATTCACTTTTTGTTTATCAGAAGAGCAACTACACTACCTGATATTTTGGATTTTAGTGCAATTCTTCGAACTGGTACCAGAATACCGGCAAACAAAAATATTCTAGAAATTAAAATGTCACGTGCCTGTCTGTGAATCATATCTGCCCTCTAAACATTTCAAACCGCTAGAGAGCCTATATGCATTGGCCCCTATGTGCGTCGGGTTGTTGTGCATGCCATTTGGCGGCAAATATTGTGGACTGTGAGGTACTTTTGATGGGTATGCGTGTTTCAGTTTGAATAATTGTGGCAAAGTTTGGCCAGTCAAGAGGTTGACATTTAAGTGTTCTTTATTGGGAATAAATTTAATCTGTATTTTCAGCGTACCTGGATTTTTTTCTTTAGGAAGTTGGGGGTATAATTAAGGTGGTGGCGGCAACATGGCGGTGGTGGTTTATTTATTTTCTGGTGACTAGGATCCCTCTGATATCTGCCATAGCACAATGAGATATGGAGCTGGTATTAATTTTTTTTTATTTATTTTTTATGCAGTAACGTGACAATTGATTCTTCATATTTCATTTTAATATCCACTTCATATATATATTTATATATATATATATATATATATATATTTATTATATATATATAATATTATATATATATATATATCTCACTGTGAGAGAAGCGGGACATCAGAGGGAGGAACGGGCTACATAGGATATGAAAGAAAAAAGCATTTGAAATAAAAAAAAACTGATTTTAAATGTACACAAAGGATCTTGTTAATAATCTATTAGATATCACCCACAAACAAGCCGGCGAGCGCGAACTACGAAGGACGTTCCGAACTACATTTACCAGAATCCTCTGCGGTTATGCGCTGACGTCACACTTATGCGTCCTTCTTCCTGTAGTTCTACGGTCCTCGTGTTACTGAGCGGAGAAGCTGCTTTACTTCTCGGTGTTCTCGGCTCTCAGTCTAAATCATGCCTAAAGCCAAGCAGAAGAAGCGCAAGAACACCTTTCAATACAATGTGGACCGAAAGAAACTCAACCGCAAGGCGAAAAAGAAATCCGCTCCCCGGATCTCATGGTAAAGCAAGTTACTTCTGTCGTATGGTTGAATCGTAGGCGATATCTCATATTAATGGCTGATCACTAAACCTACTGGCCCCTTTTTTGAGAAAAGGGCAGGATTACAAATATTATTAGGTTCGGAGATCATTAGAGAGGATTCTGTTGCTGAAACCGTTTAGTACATAAAGTATATTTAAAAAGAGGAGAAAACCTTACACAACGGGTCATAATCTAAAACTTAGAGGGTCAGAGGATTAGATATAATGTAAAGGAGTTTTATTTTATGCAGAGGGTGGTAGATAAATGGAATAGCCTCCCAGCAGAGGTAATAGACATATCAGTCATCAAAATCCTAGCAGGTTTTATAAGTTGCTTTGTAGGGTTCATTGCTGTATTCAACGTTAAATAAGGATGAAACGGGGGGCCAGATGTAATGTAAGAAAGCGTGGTGAATAAGAGTAAGAGCCTGTAGAAGCGGCAGACGCTAATAACAGTGAGGGAATGTAAGCTTTCCCAGGGATCTGCATATGGCCGTCCTGTAATATAACACAAGATCAGTGACTGAATAGATTTCGAGATTTACAGTAGGAAAAACTTTATGGACCCTAAAATTCTGCACTTTGTGCAAGTGCGATTTTAATTTTTATTTTTTTATCTTGTTTGTTTTTTTTTGGGGCTCCTGGGTCCCAGTGAATAATAAAATGAATACGTCGTCCATTATTATGATGTTAGAGATATAGTTACAGTTATCCATGCTCATCCATGCAAGTTGTGTCCAGTTAGTAGTTGAGAAACTTAAGCTAAGGCGTTATTATTCATTTTTTTGGGTAAATATTAGATTTGAAGCTACATAGCTTATTTGGGATAAAATGAAAACCCCAGGAAATCGTAGTTTTTGGATACAGTATATTGGTAAATATTTTTAAAACAACTATGAAAAAGCTGCACAGTATAAGCTTCTTAGATAAGATTTTAAGATGTATTTTATGTTTTATGTCCTTTTTTTTTTTAGTGATCAGATCAGAAATGCCTGGGATGACTCGAAATCTGTGGCAAGTAATTTGGCAGACATGGGACTGGCGGATGACCCCAACAAAGTCCTCCCAATTAATGCAAACCCGGTGAGTTGGATTGAACCCTGCTTATGAGAAAAACTAACCTTTTTTTTTTATTATTGAAAAATATCACACAAACCCTAAAAACGGGAGAAATTACTTAAGCAGTGGCAATAAACCCCTAAAATCTTAAATAGGGCTGCAATCGTTGCCAACGAGTTTCATTATTGATTAGTTGTATCGATTTTATGA